>VDFB02167590.1:0-16396 GCA_007258455.2 Sequoia sempervirens
TGCTTTCATGGTGATGTGATCCCAAAGTGACATTATGATTAATCTATTATTTCATCACTAGAATTTGGCAGGTTATAAGGTAATCAAGTCTTGATAGATTGCAAGTTATTGTTACTACCGTCCAAATGTGTCCATCACAAATCAAATCTACTTAATATTTTAACTCCCAAACTTTGTAACAAGTGTTAAATGTGACTATGGTCCACCAGTTACACAACCAAGGCCTCAAATGTATTCTCTAATCATAATCAAAGGACTTTTGCTCTTCATTCAAGTAAATAAACTTGAAGGGAAACACCACCAAGTGGTTTATTGGACACCTACATGACTAAAAATAGTAGCAAATTTACATTTAATTTCCATATGTCTAAGTGGTTAATGGGGAGGGAATTTAATGTAATAGGCCTAGTTAAGTCATCATGAGTTTAATGCTTGTGATAAAATTGTTTAAAGTCATCACGAAATCTTCCTATGTCTAATTGCTAGGAGACTTTTGGTATGTTTTAAGATACAGGATGAGTGGTTGCATCAATGTTCTAGTTCTCTATGACAAGGTTTCAACATCTTCAAATGAGTGAGAAGTTAGTGCTCATAGTCATTTGAGCAACAACATTTTGATTATGTATGATGAAGTAGGATTTGATAACTTCAAATTGGCTACCCAACAAGCTTAAAGTTAAAAGAAAAGAAACTTTTTTAGTTTAAGGGGTTAGCACTTTCTTTCATCTTTGCATATTGGTTTGATGCTTCAAATGATGCATTTATTATCCCACTTCTATCATATTGTATTCCCATCCCATTGCAATTTTTGTAATTGTTGGAGGAGTTGATTCCAAAATTTCATATCAAATACCACGTTCTTGAAGCAATTTTATGCATTTTTACTATTTTTCTGAAGTTCTTTTGTGTTGTATGGATTCGTACAAGCTTGAAATTCTCTGAGATCATTGGTGTAGATAAATATTTGTGTTCCCTTTCTTTTTCATTTGTTTTGAAGTGCTAAATCATTGTTTTGTGGGAGAAAACAATCAAATATAGGGACTACCCTATTTTGCTTGTGTAAGGGTTTGAGGGCTAAATAGAAATGACATCCACCAAGCCACCCATTGTCTTGGAACTGTAATTGGGTGGATTGGTGTGCAACATGGTATGATAGAGGTTCATTGCATTTAGGGGTCTGTTAAAGCAAGAAACTTGGCATTGAATTGATTCCCTAGGGTTGATAGGGGCAATTTTATTGTGAATTTGTGGTTGTTAAGTTAGGGTTTATCAATTTGATGGATATCTTGGTAGAGTCATGGTGACAATATTTGATGGCCCAATCTCTACTTCGAAACAAAAAATATCTCTAAAAACTCTAAGAGCTATAATGGGATGGCATTAAAGGAACCTTCATATGAAGGATCTTCTAATGAAGGACCTTTGAATTAAGGTCTTCATTTGAAGGTCCTTCATGCAAAGGTTACTTTTATAAAGAATTTTGGACATGAAATATTTAAAATAAAAAATACCTTCATTTGAAAGTCTTGACATGGCATCATTTTTTAATGAAGGTTCTTCATTCAAAGGTCATGTCAACATCACCTTCAAATGAAGGTTATTCATTCAACTGGTATTTTGTAATTTTGAAATTTTGGGATTATTTTTTTACCTCAACCCACAAGTGGGACACACTATTGTGCAATCACTCATTAACAAAGAGATGAATGTGTGATAATAATTTAGGGTTAAAAATAAATCCATTTGAGCCTTTTATAAATGAAAGGACATTTGACGCAATCATATGCCTTGTCAAAGTTTTAATTTAATAGTAAGGGCATCATGAGTAGTTTTTTGGGCCCATTCAACAATCTCTGATGCAAGGATTGAATTTTCTATAATGTATCTATGAGCCCAAGGAGCCCAAGTATATATTTCCATTCATTATATAATAGTATATATAGGCTTTTACCCGATATTTTAGAGGATTTTACCATTACACTACAAATAGTTTACCATTAAATGGCAATTGAAACTTGTTTTCCAACAACACAATAGTGGTTTCTAGGCATGAGATTTGTTTCAAGCTCAAATCTCACAATATATGTAGCCTATTAGCTAATACAAAGAGAGATAGAAACTAAAAAGATAGAGAATGAGAGAAAGAGATGAACTTAGATAGATAGGGAGAGAGAGAGAGAGAAATATAAGAGATAAAAAGGAAAAGAGAGAGAGGGAAAAGAGAAACTAAACTTTGATTGGTTATTTCATGTCAACAATCCAAGGATGGCATGTCTCCTTGGGGAGTTATGCTCAAGGTAGCATGCCATTTGATTAAAGATATGATAATTCTCCTTTATGACCTCTTCAATGTACCCATTGCACACTTAAGGAGACAAAGATAAATATAGGGAAGAAAATATAGAGAGAGAGGGAGATAATGAGAAACATACAAATAGAAAGGGAGACAAAGAGATAATTCTCCTTTATCTTGATAGAAAGGGAGAAAAAGAGATAGAGATATGACCTCTATCTATTGAGATATCTCTCCCTCTCCCCCCTTTCTCTCTCATTCAATCCATCTCTCCCTCCATCTCTCCTACTCTATATCTCTATCTCTATTTCTCTTTTTATATCCCTCTCACTCCTCTCTCTATCTCTTTCTATCCATATCTTTCTCTACCTCTATCACAATCTCTCTATATATTTCACCATCCCCCTCTATCTCTCTATATCACCCCCTTTCTATGTTTCTCCCTCTCCCTCTCCCCTATCTTCTTCTCTCTCTCACTTTCTACATATCACTCTCCATATCCCCCTCTTGTTTCTCTCCCTTTTCTACCTATCTATCTCCCTCTCTTCTATCTCTTCCTCTTCAACCTATCTCTCCCCCTCTTCTCTCTCTTCCTATTTAACCTATCTCTCCCTCTCTCCCTCTCTCCCTCTCCCCCCCTCTTCTCTATCTCTCCTCATCTACCTATCTATATCCCTTTCTCTCCCTCCCCCTCTCTATCTCCCCCTCTCTATCTCTCACCATCTCTCCCTCCCTATCCCCCCTATCCATCAACTCTCTATCTCCACCTCTCTTCCTTTCTCTTCCCATATATCTCCATCTCTCTTTCTCTTCCCATATATCTCTATCTCTCTCTCTCTCTTTCTCTCCCCATCTATCTCTATCTCCCCATATATTAACTAAGAAGCCATGCAAACATACAATAGTATATGTTGGTAAAACTATAATATTGTTTTATTAAACTATAAGTAACACTTATCTTTCTAATGTAAGCCTTTTTATAAAAATAGTGTTTTATTAAACTATAAGCAACACTTATCTTTCTAATGTTAAGCCTTCTTATAAAAATAGTGTTTTATTAAACTATAAGTAGATTATTGTCACCACTCTTCATTCCACATGAAATGCCAAATGTAGAAATTGTTTTGTTGCTTTTGTCAAGTTTCATTAACCAAGCTATTTAGTGGGTTGAATAAAGTTGTGTTATGACCCTTGGTCTCTTTAAAATAATTAGACAATATTAGGGAGATCAGGAAGGGGAGAAAACTAAGCTCCTTCAAAATAGGGGTAGTTGTGGGTTTGTTGGTTTTCTTTGTATACTATATACTTAGTTCCTCTAGGATAAATAAGTCCTTTGTAGAAATAAGAAAATGTTTGATTATCTACCTAATATTGTTTTTGTTTTGAAATGGAAAGAGATCTACAACTCTATAAAGTACTATATGCTAATAATAGTCCAAATTAATGGAACTATTTAAGATCATTTCTTAGTTGTGTATCTAACTAATATAAAATTAAGCTTTTCATTTTAATTGGCTTCTATCCTGGATTTATGTGTTAAGATTGTTTTTCATTCTTTATATTTTTACGTTTGGAATACAAAGTCATGTTTAATTTCATTGCTTTGATGTGCTTCTTTCATGCAGGATATTTTGTTTGATTTTCCTTTATTTTCATAGGAATTTTAAAAAATGTATTTTTATAATATGTAATTATTTTCAAATTGGGACAACAAGAGTTCTAAAGAGACATGTTAATCATTAGTTTTGGCTTTTTGGCTGGGAGGCACCGACAGGTTGGAGATGACCAGTTTAAACAGTCAGAGCAACTCCAAGGCCTAACCAAACCGAAGGCCGAATTCATGCTTTGGCTCCTTGGTTAGAACAGTTAGACCTGTTACAAAACAACTGGCCTTTAGGCTTGTCATGCTGCTGTGAGGCAGCGGGACGTGGTGCATGCCTCTGTTGGAACTATAAAATTTTGAAAATTTTACAATGATTTTGCACTCGTTGATTCCCTAAAGAAAACCTTATCTTAAGTATAATCCATCATAGTCACATATGATCACATCATTCTTGACCATTTGATATCATGAAAAACCTCCAAAATCTAGTATTCAAATAATCGATATCGACAAGAATTTGTGTAGGTCTATCTATCTGATTCATAAATAATTATATTATCATTTTCAGCATATCGGCGAAAGAATAGAAATGTCACACTGATCGGATTACATAAGAAGATACACATCAGGATGACATGGTCCATGGTCTCACCGATAAAGAGATTTTTTAGCAAGACAAGTTCCATCGGGGTGAAATGAAAAGGTCATACTGAGCATATAGGTCCCACTGATGAAGTTCCATCGGCAAGAAACCTATCTTGTCCCATTGATCAAAGCACAAGGAGTTGTATCAACCAGAGCAACGCCATCAAAGTAAGATCCCTGAGTTAGCCCGAGCACATTTTCTCGTCAATGAATTATCATCGGCAAAACACTCATCTTGTCTTCCTGAAAAAACAAAGAAACATACTATTGCCAAGATAAACGCTATCAAAATGAGTTCAAAATGTCCCCTTGACTCTCTATGTCACGTCGATAGGATTGTATCGGTAAGTATTTTAGCAATGTGCTTAAAATCAAAGGAAGTGATCATCAGAGAGACTTATAACATCAGGAAAATTATTGAATGTCTTAGCGATACACATGTCTTGCCGATGAAGACACAAACAGATCAAGATGGTCATCAGGGTGAAGTGAGAAGGTCATAGTGAGCATATATGTCTCATCAATGAAGTTCTATTGGTAAGAATCCTATTATGTCTCACCAATCAAGGCACAAGGAGTTATATCGGCCAGACCGAAGCCATTGGTGTAAGATCCCTAAGACAACTTGAGCACATTTGTCTTGCCGATGGTTGAAGAATATAACCAAGGACTGCAAGATACAAAATTTGTATCTTCTAGAGAGGAGGCATCTGGAGATGATATGCCACAAATCCCACCCAAAAATATTTCTAGATTGAGGACCCAAGACTACAAATGCCTTGCCAGAGAATTGGGTACTGAAGAAATCCTAGACATAGACACAAGAAAAATGGAATACAAATCATTTGTGGTAGATAGTGAATTTGTAAATTCTCTAGAGTTTAGGGCTTTCTTGTATAAACAGAAAGGAAAAGCAATAAGAGAAACGATTGAAAATATCACACCAAGTAATGAGGAGCAGTTATTAAATGATCTGAAATTAAGTGTGGAAAGAGAGATGGCAGATGTGACCCCTAAGAAAGGAAGGAAAATGTTAGAAGATGTTGGTGTTATGATCTTTCCGGGGTTGGATCTCACTTATGCATTGGTTTTTGACATTTTTATGAAGAATAATAATTCCACACATAAGCTTAGCCCTAAGGGGGTGATAGAAGTATATACAGGGTCTAAATATAATCTAGATGAAGGGTCATTAATGATTTGGGCTTTTTATCCACCTCACAAAAAATTAGTTGTTATTGATATTGAGCAAGCATTTGGGCATGTTATGACTCTAAAGATTGGAGAGGTTGATCATGTGGTAACAACAAAAATTGGGATAAATATAACAAAACTAAACAAGGCCCACATACAAATGTTCATCAAAGAAAAAGAAATGTACAAGATGAACAATGAGAGAATGTTGAGAGAAAATGACCACTTGAAAGATATGTTGGGAGTCACAATGGAATCAACTAAGTTGTTAACTCATGGTGAAATTTCATAGACAAAGGATCAGTGGGAAGGATCAAGTGCTTATTCTCAAGGGAAATATGATGCACTTGTAGCAGTAATTAGAAAGAGACAAGCCAACCTAATGACTTGGTTGAGTAAGCTTAGGGGAACACATTCACACAATTTTACTACAATACAGGAACATAAGAGGATATATGGTAGGATCCAAGAGAAGCTCCAAGAAATAAACCAAAGGGATGCTCCTGATAGAGTGGAAATCGACACTACAAATCATCTTATAAGAAAACATAGAGATTTTCTTGAAGAATTATAGGGGGATGCACAGGGACTAATCAATGCTGCTAAACAAGGATTCATTGCATTTTTTGATGATGGAGGAAGATTGAAGGAAGCAACCAGGTGGAATGGTGAACGTGAATCAATATTGCAGGAGATTCTGAAGAAGGCTACTAAGAAAGATACAACATTGGATGAAGCATGCAGAAAAAACAAGAAGATGGTGAAAATGGAGATCACAATTCAGAACGCGTTAGGAGATGTAGATACGCATGAGTGTCAGGACTACTTGGATCACTTATCAAAGATTCACTTGTGGCTAAACAGAGCTTAATCACTTGTTCTAATTTATTGTTGTTAAACAAAAGACAATTATGAAAGGGTGTGTCCTTTCAAGAATTTGATGTATAAGTATCTATTTTTTGATATCAAAAGGACATAGGATGAATAGGAGAAATATATGATAGATAGTTTTCAATGATTTTCACATTACAAGAGAATTGGATGCAAGTTTGAAACTCTAAAGGAATCAATGGAAGTTATTTGATTTTGTGGCAAATTTCTGGTATCAGTTGTTTGTTGGGTTAATTGAAAACATTATTAAGTTGTCTCCAGGGTTGATAATTTTATGCTATTTAAATTGATATATCAAGTATATGTTCAATTTATCTATGCACATTTGCTACATCTATGTGGTGTGATTTGCTAGTTCTTTCAAATAAAGATTAAATCCTTCAAGTCAGCCACAATAGTATAGAAATATAATTTGGATTATTAAGAACTTAGTAATTACATTTTTCCATTTATGGCTTAATAGAGCATAATTTCTAGTTTGTTATTGTTGTTAAGCAAAAGACATTTCTGAAAGGACGCGTCCTTTCAAAATTTTGATATATTTATATTTGTTTCATAATGTAAAACAGATATAGGTGAATGGGAGAAAGATATAGTAGATATTTTGTAATGAAACTTTCCTTTAAAAGACTCATATGCATGTATGGATTTTGATGAAGTTAATGAAGATGTCTAAACTTGTGGCTTAATATTGGTATTAGCTGTTTGTGGAATTATACAGTTATCTAGTTGTCTCTGTTTTGATACTTTTCTGTTGTTTAAATTGATATATCAAGCATATATTTAGTTTACCAATACACATTTGTTGTATTTGTGTGATGTGATTATTTGGTTCTTTCAAGTAAAGATTAAACCCTTCTAGTCAATCACAGTAACTGAAGAGTATTAATTGGATCAATAAGAAGAATCACATAACTAGGATTGTCATTCTATCTCAAGTAGAGTTTGTTAGTCATTTACTTGCACATTTATACAAGTTATAAACTACATATGTGTTCCAAACAATTTGAATTATTGCCATCATAGATTACACTTTTCTAGATCTTCATTAGACTCCATACACCCAACAAGGCAGTAAACATTTCATCTTTTAGTTTATCCATTTTATTTTTTTACATTTTTTAACTGAACATATTCTAATATTACACATACACTTTATTAGGATTATATCTATTCACTGTAAGATTTCCATTGTGAATAGATTGTTGTAAACAAAAACACATCACTTAAGTCTGCTCAGTTCGCAAAGGTAGACCAACCTAGATTTGGCAGCACCTGAAGAGAAGAAGGTTCAAATCATTTGGCCTTATTTTTTACCCTAAAATCAGATTCAAATCAAAGCTAACACATATCTTCATGACTTTCACATCAAAATATGGCTGTATGTGATTGTACAATGCTGCAAAATAGAAAAAATACAAATTTTTTGAAAAAAAACACAAATTTTTGAATGTCAAGAGCTTGTATTTTAAATCCTCAACTATCAAAAACCTTTACAATGATCACTTTATGCATTATAAAGGCCTTTACACCTCAACCACCGAACAACCACCTCTACAAATGACTTTTTAATCTTTTATGATCACATGAAACATAAAACACACTAATTTCAAGGTTGTTAACATCACTATTGAAATGTTTTAATTTTTTGACCTTTTAAATGCATTGAAACTCCTAGGAAACCTCTAATACCATGCTAGTGGCTTGATAATTTAGCCTTATTATTCACATGACACTAACCTTGCACCCTTTTACATGTAAATTCTCCAATTTTCCTTAAAAAGACTACAAAACTCTTTAGTGCAAGACTCAAACTCATAACTCAAAAATTCACCTAGAACATGACTAATGGTCTTGAGTGACCTTATTCACAATAAAACATTCTTGAAATTCCTAAACCAACCTATTGACCTGCCTAATTATCATCACATGATTAAGCATAGAAGATGAGGTGTAGGTGCTCCTACACCACTACCCCATCCAAAATTTACTCACATTACACAAAGCCACAATGTTCCTCCAAGATAAGACAATAAAATCCTACCTTATGTGTCCTAGTAATCAAATTGGAGATGATCCTAAAAATGACATTGTGAAGGGTGGTTGGTCTAAAAAATCTAAACGACTTTGCAATTATTTCACTACTACGATCAATGTGTCATCTTTCATGAAATTTCCCAAAACACTATTCAATATGATCATATGGAAATTTATAGGAGAGCTACAATAGTTGTAACATCATGAATTAAAATTAAACATTAAAAAGTACATCATGAATTAATTATGTAATGGCATAAAAATTAAAAACATCATGAATTAATTATGTAGCCACATAAGTCAATTATAATTCTATCAAGAAATTAATATCAAATAGATAATATAATCGCATAACTCATACATTTCAATGTCATTGATCTTCTTCTTCATCCAACTCTTTTTTTGTATCATTCGATCCAGATTCGACATTGTAAGGATTGGTAATATCATCATCATCGTCATTGATATCAGTTTTGATAATGTCATCATCCACACAGATATCATCTTCATGAACATTAACTCCTACATCATCATGATCTAGTTCATCCTCTTTGATATCTTTATCAGACACATCATCAACTAACTGTTGATCTTGATCATCATCTACATCATCTTCTAGTTCTTCAGTATCTTCTTCTTCCACCACATTATACTTTACCGACCTTCCTCTTAGATCATGTCTAACAACAAATGGCCAACCTGGTTTACTTGGAACCTCTGAGTAAAATACTTGCTCACATTGTCTTGGAAGAACATAGGGCTTATTTCCAGCTCGCTCAATCGACCTTGTATTAACCATGGTAAATCCATTATCATGTTCAATAACAGTTTTCTCAAGATCATTTTTATTCAATCGTAGCCTGTACCATAGGACGATGAACAAAACTAATTTGAAGGACTTACAGTCACACTCAAGTATATCATCCAAAATCCCATAGTATCGATTTTCTGAGACTTTTGGATGTATGTCTCTTCTAGATGAAACATTAGTCACCTAAAAGACTATAGTTATCCTAGAATCACAAGTTTTCTTCATGTCATCCAACTTTTTGATTCAAAATTTACGACCATTGCACCACATAGCCTTATGGTGTTTCACCTATAATATCTCAAACATGTAAAAATTATTGCAATATCGTCAGTTGATAAACATATTTATTTTTGGCCGAATGTATGCAAAAAAAAAATCTCAACATATATATACATCAATATAATTGAAAATAACTAAATAATATGGGTGATTAATATATTTATACATACCTGTTTATCTCTTAAACCATATGCTAAATCAATTTCCCTTGGTGTAACATTGGAATCTCCATTACGATGAGCTTCTTTAACCAATGAAGCTACACCTTCCCATGTTAATGCGCGACCAAATTTTTGACATCATTCAATCCATACCGTCATCTAATCAATATTGTTTGCGACGTACAAATTTAGTGCATCCCACTCTCAACCAACTATATAAAAAAAAAATTGAAATTCACAAATGATGTATGATTAGTTAATTACCACCGTATTCGACCTTAATTTATAATCGATGTATATTGAAGATTAATAATTAAATAAGTACAATATACATAAAAACCAAATATAAAATGTATTCTAATTAATCTCCATGACCATCTTATAATTACCTCTCACTTTCCTCAATCTACCTTTCCCCATCAGGTACTCCCCTTCAAATTTGTTAATAGAGTTGGGATCCCAAATGCGATCTACATGGATCTTTGCTGCAAACTTAGGAAGATATTCACTAATGTACACCATGGTCTGGTATACCATATACTCTCCACCATAGAACCCTTAGGATGTGCTCTTTGTTCAACCAAATCCTTCAAAAATTTGAAGTGCCTCTCAACCATCCACATTGACCTTGTGTGTACAGGTCCACACAATTCAATCTCCTCAACTTGGTGTATGAGGTAGTGTTCTTGTGCATTGAAAAATGTTGAAGGTAGACACTTTTTCATTTCACACATTAGACAGGGAATTTTTCTCTTCCAATAATTTATATCTTCTTTATGGATTTCTTTAGATGATAACCATCTACAAGTGATTCAAGGTGCAAATATATTAACGAGATTTAACAAAAGTATACAATATATTACATACCAAGTAAAACAAATGGAAATTATAAGATCTATACAACAAATTGAACAAATATCGCTACTTACCTCATGTATTTTCCAAGATCATATATAACTTGCTTGACATTGTCATCAAAATTGTCTGGGAGAGATAGAGGTAGAATGTACTGCAATAATTATAAAATGATCTTTTCATTGTTTTTCCAAAAGTAGTAAACATAATACATTGAAAAGTACATGTAGTATACAAATATATCTAATATACCAGAATAATTACCTTAATGAAGGTATGCCAATCATGTGTTTTCATCCCTGATCCAAATTCACCTTTCTTTGTTATGATATTGTTTATGTTCACAACAAATCCTGTGGGAAATCAAATTTTTGGTATGACTTCTTTAATAGCATTGCTTTGCTACTCTGTAATAACCAAGGAAGGGCACTTATATTAATTTGGTCTCCATCGCTATTTAATTGAATGACATTTTTCATTGCATGATTGGCTTCTTGAATGTCACTACAAATTTTGACAATTTTTTCTTTGTCATGCCTTCTATCCAATATTTTCCATAACGTTTATGTTATATTCTTTCTAATATGCATTTTATCAAACAAATGCACAATTTGTAGCTGATCATAATAGGGCAACCTACTAAGTTGTCTAGGATAACTTTTTAGTCCTTATGGAAGTTGACCATTAATGCCTTGACAACCTTCATGAAGCATTTAAGTTAAAAAAATTAACGAAAATCATTGTCAATTACAACATGAGTAAACACAACACAATATAAAAATATAAATTCCAAACATATCATATATGATAGATAATAAATTTGATTCGATGTATAACCTTGATAATTAAGTCTATTATATTCCAACTTCCATAGACGAGGTGTCATTCTTCATGGTTTTGATGTAGTCTCTTCTTTCCCATTGAAAAAATGTTTTTCAATAGTTCGATACTTATGATTTTTGTGGAGGAAGTGCCTATACTCATCAAACACCTGCTTTCCTAAACTTGTTGAACGATGAGATTTCATCTTTGGACCACAAATTGGACATGCAAATTTTCTCTTTGTTTGAAGACCTACAAGATCATATATAATTGGATTAAATATATCAATTTTTATAATTATATATAATGAATAGATTATTTAAAAAAATGCATGATATCTACTTCATAAAATTAAATATCGTTAAAGTGCAGTCGAACATTATAACATACCACAAAAATGTGTTAGCCCTGAGGCATCATGAATTTTCTATACAAGCATTGCATGGAATTGAAATTGTCTTTGTCTTATTGGTCTGGAGATGTCATACATAGTGACACCATTCCATAACTTTAGTAACTCGTCGATAAGAGGCTCGATATATACATCCATATCTTTAACTTGGTACTTACCTAGTTGAATGAACATAAACATTACATGATTATTATAACCATTTTACTACAATATATATAAATTAATGTACATGACTATTAAATGAAAAAAATATAAGTCATTATGCAACAAATAAGACAAATGAGATGCTACTACGTTAAAGAAAATTGATGTAAATAAAAACCTGGACAATCATTGCCAACATTATGTGCTCCCTCTTTATTGACATCCATGGAGGAATGTTATTGTTGATAACGAAAACATGCCACACTGAGTAAATAGATCTCAGCTCTCTAAATGGATTGACATCGTTCGCTGCCAATGAAAGCCTGAGATTACGAGGTTCTTCTTTAAAGTGTGGTCATTTTTCCTTCATGTCCCTAAATGCAAATCCATCTATAGGCATTTGAAGAATTTCATCTCCATTTCTATTTCGTGCATGGTAATCCATAAATTGCGCTAAGCTTTCGCACCTAAATAATCGTTGCATACATGGAATAATGGGAATATAATGAAGAACCTTATGAGGCACCTTTTTTGTTAGTTGATCTGTTTGATATCTATTGATATGACATTATAGGCATTCTATTGCAAATTCATGTTGTTTATGATATATAATATGATCATTGGGATAGGCATCTATTGCTTGATACTCCATTCCAATATATTTCATAATGGTAGATAAATCTCGGTATGAACGAGGTAAAATATTAGATGGTGCTAACAAAAATTCACCTATCATTAGTTCAATCAATATAAAGACATATATGAACAACTTACCAATGGATGATAATCATGCCCCCCTTTAACATGACCATGTTGCCTACAATGTTTCTGAGTTGTGATTAAAAGTCTTCTCATCTTTAAGTCCTTGAAATTATTGCAAGGACAATAAAACTTCCCATCACCCTTTCTTGTCAATCTAGCCCACAATCTAGCAAGTGTCTGTTCATTTTGTTCTACACTAATATTATCTAACATGATTTTTCTTTACCAAGCTTAAATATTTAGATCTTCAAAAAATATCAAACTCAAACTCCAATAATTTTTAATCATAGACAGGTAACAAAATCTAATAATTCTGATATTTTGCACCAAAAAAATTCAGCATGCAACCACCTTGTTGATGGTCCAAATGGCACAACAACAGTTAAACAGAATATTGCTACTCTGTTTCCCCTAAAAGAGAAAGACAACACATGGATATCTTAGCTCCCAAGGTCTTTATAGTTGGTTCTCAACTATGCTGATGTTGCTCAATGGTCAATGTAACAATAATGTTCAAGGGGCCTGCTGGTGTTGAGCTTTTGGATTGTTTTGAGATCAAACATGAAGTTAAACCTACTCTAACCAGGGTTTTAAAGAAAAGAAAAAGATAGATCAGAGCTTTGGAACATAAAAGAATGATAATTCATCCAACTTAACCAGACTTGTTACCTTTCAAGGAATTCGTAACTAAAAATGCAGAACAAAATAGACTTGTGATTAACACACAACCTCCTTCATTCATAGTGCTAATTCAAATAACAAATTGCAAGTTTCCATTTAAACAAAACATAAATTCAAACTTTATTCCTTGAAAACTTCTCAAATCAAATGATTAACTTAAGACAAATAGCATTCTGGAACACAATATGAAATAGATTAAATCTGGTTGCTTCTACTGTTAGTGAAACAAATAAGCAACATTTAAAAATCTGGCACAATCACCAATGTACAGAAAACCTATGATTTAGATTGTTTCCATCTATACTACGAGAACTAAAAAGATACATTAGTCTATTCTAAATCTAACTCCTAACCAAGAAGACAAAAGGAGCTCCCATTACAAAGAATCAGGATGTAGCTCTGTCTCCTCTATTTCTGTTAACTTCTGTGTATCTTACTCCAAAAGCTACTCCTGCTTCTAACTATCAATTTTCTAACCCTTTACAAAGAGGCAAGAATGCCATATATACAGAATGTCCCCAAAAGAATGCGTTGTCCCCCTATATTAGGGTTTACAAAATATCTGCTTTCAGGAGGGTTGGCTCTCAGATCTTTCTGAAGAGAGTCAATGTTGCATTCAATGTGAAGCCCTGCTGTCCATGTTGGTGAAATATTTTCGTATTCAGAAGAAGTCTTTAGATCTTTTGTTACTACAACATTAACTTCATGCCTCTGTGTTCATCCTGGGACTTCCTTGAGTAATTACCTTGAATGATAAAAAAGATCGCCATTAATACCAATCCGCTTCCTCGCCAGTAGACCACACACTATGCCTGTGACTCATGGTTGTCTCTTTTCTTCAGCCTTCTTGATGCTCTAGACCCTTCTTTCGTTGACAGTCTCTGGAAACACCATCGAGCCTCCCTTTAGATTTGAACATCATCACCCGAGCCGATCCATTGCCTTTTGATCTCAAAAGGAGTCCATATCGTTTGCATTATGTTGGTCTTCTTCAAGGTCACTACAGGATTTGACACCATTTTTCGATGGTCGTTCGTCGGTCGTTCTACAAATCTCTGTCGGAAGAGTGACGCAATGTAAAAAAAATTTCCGTCGCTGTTTTTTCGTCGCAAGGCCGACGACAAATTAAACGTTGAAATAACGGCGAAGAATCGTCAGTCAGAAGCATCGTGAAATACGTCGGGATTTTGTCAGAATATCGACGAAAACTTTGTCTATCCACTGACGAACTACACCAAAAGTTCATCGTCGTTTCGACGAAATGGGCAAGCACTAGCGTGGAAACATGGAAATTTTGTCGAAACAGTGACGAAATACAAAAGTAGTAGAAAGAACACCAAAAGTTTGTCAAATATGCGATGAAATAGGAAAGTAGTAGTGTCGGAAGAACACTAGAAGTTCGTCGAAAGGTCGGCGAAATTCACGGAGAGTAGTGTGGTGGCAATGCCGAAATATCGTCGGAAGGACGACGAAATGGGTAGAGAGTTACGATGAAATCGTCGTCGCAGCTATAGAAACTTCGTTGAGGCTTTCTGTTGATTCGTCGGTTGTTATCGTCGAAATTACGACGAAGAAGCAAAATTTAAAAAAAATAAAAAATATTATATATTCGTGGAAATGTACCATTGTGGAGACTGACGACTGATCATACATACAGACTGGATATTGGTTTGATGCTTCAAACGATGCATTTCTTATATTGAAAAGTGCATTACCTTATTGAGCTTCTCTTTGTTTTGAGTATAGTTTAATATTCTCTACTTAACAAGGCCAACCACATGACGGTGGAAGCTCATTTGGCCATCCCCCGCCCCCCCTCACATCACTCTCAATTCCCCATACCCAGTCATATAACATTAATCATGGATTCATCCATTAATAACATATAACATTCATTCATTCATCCATTAATAACATATAACATTCATTAATTAACATATTCACATTCATTCATTCATCCATTAATAACATATAACATTCATTAATTAACATAACATTCATTCATTAACATATAATAATCATTCTTTCAATTTTTACATATTATCAAAAATATGGTTGTCATGATATGATTACAATCACTTTTTTTTGTTTCTTTTCAAAGCTACATAAAGCTGAAGTGGAGTATACGTTTCTAAATCCAATGTCTGTCCCCTTTGGTTATTACGCCCCTCTGCTTGTGATCTTAAAGTACGTGTAGTGGAAATGCGCTCATGGCGTGGGCGCTTCAAGGGGATTTGCTGCAATAAGAGAAATGTTAAAGCATTATGGAAACATTATTATTGTTACAGAAGTATTTGATTAATTGAAAGAACATTAGAGTGGTTCGCTTTACTTGATGGGTCCACATCATGTTCCTGAACTTTTGTTATAGAATCATGCTCAACATGTTGAACACGCTCTAAATCCTGATCTGCAGTTGAAACATGAAAGGTTACATTAATTAATACACCAATTGAAATTAAATATGATTAAGAGAACATGAGGTTGGTCCTCTTTACCAGATGGGGCCACATCATGTTGCTGATCTTCTCTAGCCTAATCATGTTGAACATGTTGATCACGGTCTACATGCTCTAAAGTTGAAACACCAAAGGTTACATTAATTAATACACCAATTGCAATTAAATATGTTTAAAAGAACTTTAGAGTGGTCTTCTTTACCTGATGGGGCCACATCATATTCCTGATCTTCTCTAGCCTGATCATGTTCAACATGTTGATCACACTCTACATGCTCTAAAGTACGGGATGCACACCATGACCTTCATCTATACGTTTTGCTCCACCCTCACCAGGCTGCATTCCA
>VDFB02167591.1:0-26993 GCA_007258455.2 Sequoia sempervirens
TCCATTTTAGGATATTATATCCCAAAATCCCATCCTCCCTCTCATCCTACTCATCCCTTCATCCACCAATCACATATCCCTATCACCCATCATAAACATCCCACTCTCATAATCCCCAATTAGGATCAATAAAGGAACATAATCGTGCATCATATCCAACATCCCAAATCCATCACTCCATTCATATTTTCTCCACATCACCCATCTACTCACATCCACACTATTTCTATTGGAAGCACTTTGAATACAAAAGTAAAATTCATAATCCAAACATCCACATGGATCTAAAGATTGACATATCCTCTTAAAAATATATGATGAAGAAAAGAAAAATCCAATCCAAATTCTAAATCAATCCCAAAGGCCACAAAGGCCCACCAAAGAAAAAATTAAAACCATGTGGATCCCAAAACAAAAAGATATAATACATTCAATGAAAAAATCCATAATGATATCCAAAGTTGTTAATCCAAAAGCTAAGCATACCCATCCTCCATCTCCTAAATCTATTTTGGATCCCTATGTCTTGAAATTCACTATCCAACCCCTCCATCATCCCCACATCCTCCATTTCTTTCTCCTTTGATCATTCAATACCCATGATCACAATATGTGTCAATGTTGGTCCTAGGTGACAACATCCCCCATCACTCCCATTATTCCATTGATACACTTTCCAATCTCCCATCCATTGTCCCACACATCTCCCACATCAAATCCCTTTAATCCATGCCCTTTCATAATCCATTTATCCCAATAAATTTGTACCAACATCCAGTAGTCATTTCATCATGGGCTCTTATTACCGATCAGTATGAATTGGATTGTTGATTCCATCCTCCTTCTCCTTATCACCTACTGCCATAATCCACTTATTCATATTCTTATCCTCATCCATCTCCACCTACATTCTTTTAAAAATTTCTGAAAATTTCTGAAAAAAATCAAACAATGTCAAAAATGAGAAAAAAAGAAAAGAAAAGAAAAATAGGAAAAAGAAAATTTCATTCAATGGTGAAATCTTGGCAAACAGGCACCTTGGGAAAGTACCATGATGAAAAGCTGGTAAATAGGCACCATGCATAAATCCCCCATATATTTTCTCTCCACACTTGAGGCAACTTCATTCTAAGCACCTCCATCCTCCATCTCCACTATCCAATCTATCTTACCTACCGTACCTATCATATCCATTTATCTCAACCCTTGTGTCCTCATGATCTTGATATAGATAGGGGAAAATATATATACATGAGCTTTGGACCCCTCTTGGCATAAATTCCCTATATAACCATCATGTTATCATCCATCTACCTTCCTTATCCTCCCCATCATGTTGTCATCCATCTACTTTCCTTATCCACCCATCATGACATCATCCATCTCTCTTCCTTATCCAACCATCATGCTATCATTTGTCTGCCTTTCTTATCCACCCATAATGCTACCATCCATCTACCTTCCTTATCTTCCCATTTTCCTATCTTCCATCCCTCTTGCCTCTCACACATGGCATATCTAGAGTGGTGCATCTTGTTCCTTTGTGACATGGTCCTTGGAGATCTCATTCCATACCATCCTATCATCCGTTCAATATCACTATCTTTTATCTCTTATCCTCCTTAAATTAGCCCCTCCAAAACATGCATCCCTTCATCTCATGATCCTTCCATCTGCCCATCTTTATCTTCCTATCCCCTCATCTTCTCATCCTTCCATTTACCAAATCCTTATCTCTCTATCCATCCATCCTATTATCCTTCCATCTCCCCACCTTTATCACTCCATCCATTCATCTCTATTCTCATTTCATCTCATAATCCCTTGTTATTGGTGTTTAGCCATAGGATAACCCCATGAAATCCAATGGCATCTATCTCATAGTCAACCCTCCCTCTCCCCTGTGTCTTGCTAATATCCTTATTTTTTCCATCTTTAATCTATCCCTCTGATCCTCCTCCCAATCACTCTTTATGATTTGGATAACTATCCCATTTCTGAGCTACCCCCAATCAACATCCTCTTGTAAATATTGTACATGTATATATCCATTGTCATCTACATAAGGTTAGTCTTGTGTCATCATCTATGTCCATCATTGTAAATACTTGTCACCAGGTCTTATCCTTGTGCCTATTGTGTCACAAAGATCCCCTATCAAGCTGGTACTTCAACAAAATTGGTTAGCTCCCTTGGGTTTCAAGTGTCTTCGTCATGAGAGTCCTATGTCTTACCTATACATCCTTGGTATTTGCGGGATATATCATTCCTCGCATCAACCCCATCTATCATCCTTATTGCAAAAGGTACTTGAGATGTTTGTTATTTCTTTGGTGCTTTTGGAATCTTTGTTTATCTTTCATTTGATATTCCTACTTTACCTACTCGAGGTCACCATGATCTATCATATCTTGGTGTGCTTTGACTGGTGAAAATAGGGGCAATTCTTGGCATTTCTTTTGTCATGTTTTTGGCTTGCCTCACATAGTATCCACCAAGATCCTTTGTGGTCTTTTGTTACATTGGGTATCCCTTCTATTTTTGGTTTTCCAAAATCATGCCCACCAAAGTACCTTATGGCTTTGTGAGATGTTGGACTAGCCTTCTTGTCTATTGAGTCAATCCTATGCATGTGATACAAAATCACCTTAGTTCCTCATACCCCGATGCATAGTATCCAATGCTATATCAAATTAAGTGCTCACTACATGGTATAATTTTGTGCTCCAAATCTCCCCATCCATTTTTCCTACATATTTCTCATCCTTTCATCCTTCAACCCTATCCCCCGTCCACATATCATATTCATTTTCATCTCGAGCCACTTAATCCTAGATTTTGTGTGCACATGAATCCTCATCCATCTTTTCATCCATCCTCTCATCTTTCTCTTTCAATAATAATATTAATCTCATCTGGATCCTAATAATTCTATTATCTATTCACTCCTTTTAGGCTACCATCTAGATTTTTTATCCTAAGCATCTTTCCATCCATCATATCCTTTCCTCACCCATCAATTTCATTTTAGGTTGATATAGATTTGTTAGTATAAGCTTCTTTTCAGGGCCATACTAATCATTTCATCATCTCTTCAATCTTGTTCGGAAAGTATAAATGTGTTACTCTAAGCATATTTTCCTCCATCATCTCCATCCATTTCATCAACCCCATTACTTCTAGCAATCCCAATTGGCAAGAAAATCCTCATCCTTGCAATCTAGCACAAATCATCCAATCACATCTTGGTCTTGTTTCCAGCCTTGATTTAACTCCAATCATCATCATCAGGACATATCCTTCCTAATCCTTGTGTTGTTTTGGGATATATTGTTCCTAATGAGCTCAATTTTTGGTTAATCTTGGGTATATAGTTTATTTGTTGGCATTACCATGGACTTTTAATCATCAAATGTTAATGTTCTGTATAATGTTTCCCTCAAACCATTGACATTAGGTTCATCCTATCTTTGTGGTACTTTGATGACAATTAACATATTATACAAATTATCTATATTAATTATGTGTGTGGTTGATGAGTGTTCTCTCAGGTGATTTTAGATGTGCAATTACTACGCGTACTGACATTGTCATGTAGGACATAATGAATGGATGCTAAGTCAAGAAAGGAAACCAACAGGTGAACATGAAGGAGAATCATCCAAGGAGTCAACTAGAGGTTGAAAATGACAGATTTCCATGACTGTCATTTGTAACCTCCTTGAATTTATGGTATCAAGAAATCGCAGACACTACTACAACATTGAGTCCACAGTTGGGCATGCATGTCTGATCGGATTCCCTACAACTGTAACTACTCTACCATTCTTTTTCCTATTTTCCCTAAATGGCGTCCTCTTAATTAGTGGGAGTGGACCACCCTATTTAGCTAGAGGAATAAATGTAGAATTGAATCTTCTTCTTGAGGGTTAATAGAGAGAGAGACCAATGGATGGATAGATGGATTATTGAAGTTCATAGAAATGGATACTAGTTCTGAATCTCTAATTTTTGTAAAGATGATATTGATGTGTTGAGCATATACACTTTTACATACAACCATGTTGTTACTCTACTTATTGATTTTCAATGAATGAGATGATAGTCTAAATCTAAGCATTTGAATTTGTGTTATTCTTAGTGGATACTCATCCAAGGGGACCCACTTGGTGAGTAATCCTTTCTTTAGAGTAATTAGTCTAGTTGTTATTTCATGTTCTATACTTAGTTCAAAATCTGGTATTGACTATTCTTGTAGCCACCAGAAGTCCATTTTGTGTATGTTCCTGTAAATAGAGTAGTTCCTTCCTATTATCCCAAATCTTTATTTTTGTTATGCATGTTAATTGTTGGTTAATACGTTATTTCGTTCCTACAATTTACTTTCAGTACTGTGTATTTCTTAGTTGTAGGCTAGCAATGGCTACTTAGGAATTCCTAGTGCACATATAGTGCTGACCCATTTCAATTCTACATCCCTGGGTTGACAAGTTAAATGTACCTTCGTAGTGATTGAATAGCTATTCAGGTCAGATGTTCAATTTCTGAATTGTGGTTGTAGAAGTCTAGTTATGAAATCATTATAGGAGGCCTACATTTTTGGCATCGTTGTCGGGGATGGTGTCAAGCTAGGAGGTTCTTCGGAGTCATTGATAGTTTCCCTATTATAGCATTTCTATTGGGTATTCTCAGGTACCCTTTTTCTTGGGTAGATAGTAATTTTTTGTTCTTTGTGTGAGTTGGATGAAGTCAATACCATAACAAGTTGAGATCTTACATCTGTCAGAAACAAAGAAGAGGAAGAACCATTTTCCTTTTTGCTAGTGTATATCCTGAAGCCTCCTCTGAAGATCAAAATTAGGCTGATAGTCCCTTGCCTTGGAAACTCATCAAGAAGATATGGGTGATTCCCTCCTAGTTGAGGATGACTCACTCTTCCAAAATGACAACCACACCACTAATGCTCCTGGGTTTGAGCCATTTTCTACCACTTTGAAGGAATCGTTTACAAGTCTAGGCATAGATACCATGAAACTTGGGAAGACATAAGGACTAAGTTTCTTGGAAAATACAAGGATTATTGTTGGGGCAGTGATACAAAAGGAGGTGATGCTTTTAAGGTGCTGCAAAGGGAAGATGAGAGCTTGGGGGATTACATTTCCAGGTTTTTCTCTTGCATATAGGAATTCCCACACCATACACCCAATGAAGAAACTCATAAGCTATTTTTCTTGAAGGGAATCCATGAGAATTCCATTGATGCTTTGGACTTCATGGCAGAAAAAGATATTACTCAAGTTTCTTGGGAAGACATCAAAAAATTGTGTCAAGACTACACCAGAGCAACTTCAAAAGGAGAAAGAACTCGCCACTCTTCTACTAGTACAATTCCAAGAATGGAGATCACTGAAAATTATTGATAGACTCCACCTAGAATATCTCAGATAATTTGGATACTCAACTAAATGTACTTCAGACTAGAGATCAACAAGAAGAGGCAAAAGTAATGATGGCACAGCATTACTCCCACTTTAGGCAAGAGAGGGAGTATAGATGCAAAATGATGGTTGATACTGTAAGTAAAATTCTACCTGAAACTAAAAAAGAAAAAGAAAAAGTCCACCATGATGAATAGGGGAAGCCCTGGGTTCCAAGACAAGGTACGCTACTAGATCCATTATCTTTTTCTAGGCCAAACTAGGTAGTTAGTCTCATTGAACCATTCTCTCAATCTCAATAGCCTGACATGATACTTCCATTCGTTAATGAACATAAACTTATTCATCTACCAGCTCAGCCCACACCCTGTCCAAATAATACACCACAACTACAACCAATATGCCTTGCTAATTCAATCCCATCCTCTGCATATGTTGTGAGTGTAAGTGAAGTCCATCTATATCCTGGAACTACTGATTCAAATCCTTCCACATATATTATCATTGAGCTACCTATGGAAGAGGGACAAGAGCCCCCACATGGTCCCATTCAGCCAATAGAACCTGAACCAAAATTACCATTTCCTCAAGAAGGAAGAATTTCCATGAATGAGAGAAACAAAGAAGATGTGACTTATGACCCTAAGAGTCAACCAAAGTGCATATGTGTCCAAACCATAAAGTATGTTCCTATATCTGGTAGGATAATTAAGGGAGCATGTTTCAAAAAGCTAGGGAGAATAAAGAAACACCTGATTACAACCCATATGATGAGACAACTTATCATGCTTGGAAAAGTGACCATTCTTAAGTACAATACTTCCAACACCCTCGTAGCAATGGTTTCTATCCACAGGATTCACATGGAGAGTTTTTAGGGTAACCCGAAGATAGTCATCAATGCAATGACTAAGCACATCCTGAAGCAGCTAATTATTGAATGTACAGGGCCTAGTTCTACTATCCTATAGCTTATTAATAGCGCTACTATGGGGCCTAATGGTCTTCTAAATTCTTGGAGGTATCTAGCAGACCCCATAATTTTTTCTTTATGGCCACATGTTGACAAGAAAGCCAAGAAAATTAACTCAGTGGTGTAGCTCATGGTGCTAGTTACCTATCCTACAGATGATCTTCCTATAGCCACACTTCTTGCAACCACTCTGCCAGTAGAGACACTTCTTGCAACAATGGACATATTTCATATCATGTTGCCATCTGGACTCAAATAATCAGAAAAGTCTCGTTAGCCTACATGGGACTACTATTCCATGAAGGAACCATATCTTGAGTCCTGTATCCATTGGGTCTACATCAACACCAATAGCTAGCTAATAGGACAGTCTCCACAAGAAATCAACTTTGTGTTGAAAAGAACTGACAAAATAAAGCTACAGAAATTGGTAGATAGCTAGTGGACATTTTTGTTAGTAACTATACCAAAGAAAGGAGGTAAGCAGTGAGTTTGTATTGATTATAGGAGACTCAACATTCTAGACGCCTTGGACAAAGTGAGAAGGATAACTTTGCACTACATCAAAATAATGCAAAGTTAGAAAATGAGATGGCATGATTGGGAGAACACATTTCAGCTAAGTGACTGCTAGGTAAAAGCAAGAAGTTGGGTACACAAAGAGGGGAAATTTCGGGCAAAATAAAAACTTTCATAGGAAACATGTACATGTTACGGATCGAGTACCCGAGCCTAAATCCGAACACGTACGCGTTCAACTTCGGGTATGTGAACCAAAAATGTGTACGTGTTATGAAACACATACACGTTTCGTGAAGGTATTTATTTTTTTAAATGAGCAATTGTATTTCATTTTTCCTCACCATTTTAGTTCGCGTTAGAGAAGAACATAGGAGATCACGTACATGTTTCAAAGGCCTTGATTGAAGAAAAATTTGATTGCCACCTCCTCCCATCGACACAACTGACCTCATCGACCTCCAGGTTGTTTGAATTCTTCCTTTTTTTGCTTTATATCTTTTTTTTTGTTTTATAATTAGTATTTATTTTTTGTTTGTTTAGTGTGTTTTAGTTCAATGTTTTATAGTTTTTAATTGCATTTAAAAAACCAAAAACGTCAACGAAAGAAAGAATGTTAAATTGTAAATTGAAAACCATAAAAACTAAACCTAAATTGGACACATTTAACTTAGAAATAAAAACCCTAGAAACCCTAGGTTACAAAATTTACATAGGTCCCTAAAAACTAATTTACACGGGTTAATCCTTGGACCTAAACCCTAAAACGTGCACCTAAAACCCTATTTCCCCTAAAATGTAAACCTAAAATAGGATATTTACCCTAAAACGTAAACCTAAACTCCTAAACTAGGGCTCCTCAAGGAGGTTTAGATTACATTTTTTATTTGACATAACCTTCTTTGTATGATTTTTACTCTCACTCATGGTTCTTGGTTTATTTAGGGTGGAAGTGATGAAAAATTCAATATTAGGGGCATGTGATATAATAGAAGAGGTAAAATAAGGATGTGTAGTAAGATTTGATGGCATAGCATGTAGGGAGGGATCACAAATTATAGTCCATAGGTTAGGTACACTTTGGTATGTCGTTGGTGATCCACGTATAAGTGGATCCCATAATAGTGGTTTACAATTTTGGCCAAACCGACACCGTGAATTATTATTTTAACTAAATTCCTTCAAGGCCCGGCACCTATAGCTGCTAAACTGTGAGGGAATTTGAAGATGGTGCAAACAGTCTCATCAAATTTGTTCAGATTCTAAACTATTTTTCTAAAAAATTTTGGAATCAAATTGCACTTTTTCCATCTCCCACAAAAATTGATTTTTTCGAAAACAACATTTTTAAAAAAGTGACGACAATCGAGTAACACATAACTTTTTTTCCATGAAGGATAAAATTCTAATTCTTTCAAATTTAGATTTGTAACTCTGATATCTAGTGCTTCCACTTGGTTAGATAGTTTTTTATTGAATATTTTTTCCGTAATCAAGTTTCAAAGTCAAATGAATTACAATTCAAACACAGCGCGACTGTATAACGCATAACTTTTTTTGTATATGTCAAAATTTTTTTTATTTTTTTGTTGGATCAAGGACTTCAATATCTGGTGAACTCATATTTTTCAAATTTTTTTTTGATAATCTTCTATTTTTCCACATGTGAAGAACAAAGAAATTCATTTTCGATGAAAAACCTATGTTTAATAAAACTTAAAAAACAAATACATAACAAAACCAAAACATATTAAAATTATATTCATTGGATAGATTGTTCTAAGGAATACCATAATCATTTGAAATAAATTTTAAATGAATTCATTTGATCCCCCAAAAGCTAAATCAAAAGTGATTTTTTATCAGCATTTTGATAGGTGTAAAAGAGACACATTTATAGGTATGGTTTAAAACTAGTGAGGTTCTATTTAAGGGGGTTTAATCTAAGGTGATTTGATCAAACCCTCTTCAATTGGAATCCTTAAAATGGAACTTTTTTAGGCTTAAATCATTATATTTTCTAAAAAATATGTGATTTCAGCTAAAATTCATTCCTCTCAGGAATTGTAAACCACTATTATGACAACACCCACAACTACCAATGAAATTCATAATTGACTAATAAAGGAGGTACAAACAATCGATGCATAGATCTATATATTAACCAAAAATTTGATTTAATTATAATATGTTCACATAATATAAATTTGATAGCTAATTTTATCTCGAAAAACTTCATGATTGTATAATTTAACTTGAGAAAGTGTACCAGTGATGTAAAATAATGTACCTCATGTGAAACTATGTGCTTTATTTAGTAAGTTTATATATCATGATGCTAGTTGATATGAGCATGTAATCACTCTATCTAATGTTATTAGCTTATATAGTGTATGATGTATTCTCTTAAAAAAACATAGAAATGCAAGTCATACTTGTTAATCTAGACTATGTGTAATATGGATATAGCTAGACACATAAATGTTATTAAATCAAATAAATATTAAAATGTGAAGCATGAATGATTTCTACCCATTTCTCTTATTTGGATGAGATCCTTTGTGAATTATGTAAGGATGCATTATGATCATATTTAAGCCTTAATTTATAGGATGTTATTCATAAGATCTCTAGGTTGTGTGTAATCTAATTCTTATTTTAACTCTCATGTGTAGTGGCATTGTTCTAGATTAGGAAAACTAAATGTTGTACTTTCTCTAAACTAGTGTATCAAAGCTAACTTGTAGCATGAACATTTCAATGATAAATTCAAATTAATTTTTTGAAAACCCATGTGTCTAGAATTTATATAAATATGAAGGAAGAGTCTATGCCATAGAAAAGTTTCAAAAAATATATTATTAGAAAAAAAATTGGGTCTAAATCACTTTAGATCCCCTCTTACTTTTTAAATCAGATCCAAGATGCTTAGAGGTCCATATAGGTTCAAAATCCATCGTAACTCAACAACTTAGTTATAATTGAAATCTAAAATTCCTAATTGTTGATATATTGAAGCTATTCCTAGAATGTCACATATTTTATTCAAAGCACTAAGTTTAGGTGGTAGGGTTTCTCATTTACTTGTAAAAATTTCTTCATGTGTCTTCTATATGTTTTCATGTCATCAAATCTCTAAAGCTAAACCCTAAACCCTAAAAGCATTCATTTTGTTGTAGGACCTTAAAATGAAATTTGGTTGACCTAGGCAACTCCACCAAATTTTATTCCCTTAAGCCATGGAACATTTTGTCCTAGGACCTTACTAGACATAGATCCCCTTAAGCTATCCTATCACCCTAAATCATAAAACGATGTCTTAAGGGGTCCTAATATGACATTTCTTAAGGGGATCAAAGAAGTTCTCAAAATTTGGTGAATAGAGCTCAAGCTCATCTTTGTTTATTTTGTACATTGCAATTAGGTCACTAGTATATATCTATGTGTCCCTTTGAATGTATTCTATTAATTTTTCATTCTTATCTTTAGTATTCTTTGAAAACAATGAATGAGACTATAAATTTTAATGTTAGTGTTAAACTTATAATTTCTTCTTAACTACTTTGTCCCACTATAGAGAACTTGTGTCTCTTATCATGAAATTTGAAAATTTAGATAAATCAATTTATGTCCTTGGATTTAAATAAATTCTATGTCATACTTGATTAATACATCTATTCATTTTGTTGTAGGACCTTAAAATGAAATTTGGTTGCCTTAGGCATCTCCACCAAATTTTATTCCCTTAAGCCATGGACCATTTTGTCCTAGGACCTTACTACACATAGATCCTCTTAAGCCATCCTATCACCCTAAATCGTAAATCGATGTCTTAAGGGGGAATTTGACATTTCTTAAGGGGATCAAAGAAGTTCTCAAATTTTGGTGAATAGAGCTTGGTCACTCATATTTTTTTTATATCTTGTGCATTGCAATTGGGTCACTTGAATATATCTATGTGTCCCTTTCAATTTCTTCTATTAATTTTTCATTCTTATCTTTAGTATTATTTGAAAATAATGAATGAGATTAAATAAATTTTAATAAAACCCCATAATTTCATTTCTACCCTTCATATTAACAACCCCACACTGGACTTAATTTAATGTGTGTACATGCTATGAATTTTTAATGTTATGAATTTTTTAATGTTATAAATCAAATGGTCTTCAAATGAAATATATTTTGAATTTGTGCATGTTCAATGTGATTTTTAAATAACTTTCAAATTGTGTGCATTATTTAATTAGTTTGTTGATATATATTTTTTAATTGTTTAACATGCAGTTGCCATATCATTGCTCACATGGATTCAATGTTTAATTTAGAGGATTTTATGCCCGATCAAGAAATTCCTATAGATCCCATACATCCCAATCCACCACATGAACAAAACCCTAGCACTCCTCCACATTCTCCACCGCCTAACCCCCCACCCCCTCCTATAGTTGATCAAGATCAATTACGAGAGAATATCTTAACAAACTTCATTGTCATTCAAGGAAATATAGATCTCATAAAAAATGAGCCTAGAGTCCCTCCCCATCTCGCACAGTTTGCATGTACAATGCAAACTATTGTCGATTTTGTTTGATCTATTGATGTGGACCTAGATAGGTTCCATCAATGGAGAGAAGAGAGGAGACAATTCTATGTGGATGGATTGTCATATAAAGAAATCAATGACCTAAAAATTACCAAACAAGCCATGTGCCAATATTTTATTAACCCCCAAACGAACCAACCAATTCCACCCATGAAAAAATGAATTTCTATTTTATGGTGTAGGCACCCACAAATAGCTGCGAATTTTTAGGAGAGATGGTGGATGGTGTTTGATAATCCACCACATGGCAATAGGGAGGTTCCCTTATAATTTTTGAGAAAGTTATGGGATGAGTTTGAGTTGGGTAAAAACTCTAACTATTTTGATATGAGGTCATTTCAGGCAGTTGGGCGTGGCATGCCCCAACATAGAATATGAGCACATGTCGATACTTAGTGATGTGCTCCAATTACTCCTATTGTTCCTCCTCCTTCTCCTGGTGTTCCCACTACATTTCAGCAGCAGACAATGTTATCGACATTAGGAGCATTGATTTCACTTTTAGGACATCTCACTAAGCAGACTACACACACGGCCACTGAAGTGGCAAATAGAGAGCATGGAGGCTTGGGCTATAGGGATACTCAGATATCCACTTCAGGTGATGCACATGCATCTGAGATGGGGTCATATTTGAATTTACTATATTCTGAGGATTGTCCTACATAGGTATGTTCATCTTTTGAACTTAAATTTAATTCAAGTTTGAAATGTGAAAAACTAATGTAAATAATAACATCAAATTATATATATAATATAATATTAATTCAATAAGTGTTTGGTGTAGAAGCATGATCATGTGATGCTTGAAACTCAATATGATCATCGTGTGTGTATGTCGAGTGTTGTAGATCTGGGCTAACCTTTTGGACAGGTACTTGAACCAATATATATTAAATAATTTGTATGTATATATATCTAATTTAATTTGAATTTTTACACATGTGTGAATTGATATATTATATCTAGATGTGCAACCACAAGTTACAATGGTGAGCGCTCCTGAGACATCATCAACTCAGGTGTGTGCTTTCAAAAGTTTGTTAAGTTTAAATTAAATACACATCATAGATCTAATTTATTTTTTTCATTTACGTACACATGTGTGAATGATCTATACGAACCGTTGTACATCTATATGCAGGAATTTCATGAGATACCCATGGCGGACTGCACACCTGAGACATCGTTGGAATTTATGCATGGGAAATCTCAGGTGTGTGATCATGAGGTCATATCATTCGAGGTTGTAAACTTTACTTTAAATCTCCTATACAATTTTTATGGACCTTTTTAATATATATATATATTTGAGGTTTTCACATATTTTTTGCTTTATATGAATATGTAGGATATAGTAGATCAGGCATTTGCATCTTCTCAAGTGACAGTTATTACCCATTGAAGAAAATGTGCCAGTTACAGATTCACATGATCATATGGTAATTTATGCATACTAGAAATCATTTTTACTATATTTACTAGATATTTAATTAAAAAAAATTTATCTAAAAGTTTATATTTTCAAGTTTAAATATGTTTAATTATATCAAAATTCTAAATAAATTTAAATCTAATTTCAAGTTTCTTGTACTCTTTTACAGCATGATGCGGGTACATCTAGTCGACATGGAACAAAGAGGAGACTTGATTTGACTAATCAGCCTAAAAGTTAGATGGTTTTATATTTTATGGACTATAGATCTCTCGTTTTATTTAAATATATGTGTTGGACTTGACATAAAAAATTTATGGACTATCTATCTCTAGTTTTATTTTGAACATGTTGTTATCATATTTGTGTTTATTTATATCAATTGACTTTAATATGATGATTATATATGTTGTCAAATATGAGATTGTGTTATGTTCATTTTCATGAGTATATGCACTCATACATATCTATATTTATATTTTATCTAATTTTCAAGTATTACATGCACTATATAAATTCTCATCTAGAATCAAATTTCATATATATAATTTATCACATGGTTAGGTGACAAATTAAAACATTCCTTAAATAGTTTAGATCATATTCATAATAAATTAAGGGCAAGTAATTTTAACTATTTTCCAATTAGATAGCAAATATTTGAATCAATAAACAAAAAAACTATCTCCTTGTATGTATAAAATGTGTAATCTATACAATTGAATAATTATATAAAAATGTGGTAAATACAAGACATGAAATGTATAATCTATAAAATTGGAACAAGATATTTAAAAGTGACATCGAAAAAACATATATAATGTATATCAAGATGTTTATTACAACTATATAACATGATGAAACATATATGTGCGTGTAGATACCATTAAAGCTTATCAACTTTTAGGTGAAGACCAAAAATTGATATTTACATAGTCTCTTGATAAAATAATTTTTCAGTTCAACAATCCCATCGTATTATGACTTGATGAGAACCTACAAAAATAATTAATGTAAGTAACTACAATTTTTATTAGTTGTTTAAGAAAAAAATTCATGCAAGAAAAGAATAGTATATAGTAAATTCCATACAAATTCAAATGATGTTTGCCATAGGGTGGATTAAGGGGAACTAAGAGGATATATTGCTTAAGGGGGGTCTTAAGAGAATACTTAAGGGGAGTTAAGAGGATGGTTTAAGAGGATGCATCTCATGAACCCTAAGATATGGCTTAACGGGTCCTAAGAGGATGGCTTAAGGGGAGTTATGAGAGTCATTTAAGAGGATGGCTTAAGGGGATGCAAGAGGGTGGATTAAGGGGAGTTGATAGAATGACTTAAAGGGATGTAAGAGAGTGGATTAAGGGGATTCAAGAGGGTAGATTAAGTGGAGTTGATAGAATGACTTGAAGGGATGTAAGAGGGTGGATTAAGGGGAGTTGATAGAATGGATTAAAGGGATGTAAGATAGTGGATTAAGGGGATGTGAGAGGGTGGATTAAGGGGAGTTGATAGAATGACTTGAAGGGATGTAAGAGGGAGGATTAAGGGGAGTTGATAGAATGACTTGAAGGGATGTAAGAGGGTGGATTAAGGGGATGCAAGAGGGTGGATTAAGGGGAGTTGATAAAATGACTTAAAGGGATGTAAGAGAGTGGGTTAAGGGGATGCAAGAGGGTGGATTAAGGGGAGTTGATAGAATGACTTGAAGGGATGTAAGAGGGTGCATTAAGGGGAGTTGATAGAATGGATTAAAGGGATGTAAGATAGTGGATTAAGGGGATGTATGTCATGAACCTTACGATATGGTTTAACAGGCCCTCAGAGGATGGCTTAAGGGGAATTATGAGAGTGACTAAAGGGATGCAAGATTATGGACTAAGGGGATGTAAGAGGATGACTTAAGGGTCCTTTAAGAGGATGGCTTAATGGGATGCCAGAGGGTGGATTAAGGGGATTTGATAGAATGACTTAAAGGGATGTAAGAGAGTGGATTAAGGGGAGTTGATAGAATGAATTAAAGGAATGTTAGAGAGTGGATTAAGGGGATGCAAGAGGGTGGATTAAGGGGAGTTGATAGAATGACTTGAAGGGATGTAAGAGGGTGTATTAAGGGGAGTTGGTAGAATGACTTAAAGGGATGTAAGATAGTGGAGTAAGTGGATGCATGTCATGAACCTTACAATATGGATTAATAGGCCCTAAGATGATGGCTTAAGGGGAATTATGAGAGTGACTTAAGAGATGCAAGATTGTGGATTGAGGAGAGCTAAGAGAATGACTTTAAACCATAAACCCTAAACCATATGGCCTAAATCCTAGGAGATGAACCCTAAACCCTTAAAACCCATATAGATTTATTATTCTAAGCATATCGTGAACCCTAGAAACCGTAAACCCTAAACCATATGACCTAGAGACTAGGAGATGAACCCTAAACCATTAGCCCATATAGATTTGGTATTCTAAGCATCTCATGAACCCTAAAAATCATAAACCCTGAACAATATGACCTACAGATTGGGAGATGAACCCTAAACCATTAACCCATTTAGATTTGTTATTCTAAGCATCTCATGAACCCTAGAAACCATAAACCCTAAACCATATGACCTAGAGACTAGGAGATGAGCCCTAAACCATTAACCCATATAGATTTGTTATTCTAAGCATCTCATGAACCCTAGAAACCGTAAACCCTGAACCATATGACCTAGAGATTGGGAGATGAACCCTAAACCATTAACCCATTTAGATTTGTTATTCTAAGCATCTCATGAACCCTAGAAATTGTAAACCCTAAACCATATGACCTAGAGACTAGGAGATGAACCCTAAACCATTAACCCATATAGATTTGTTATTCTAAGCATCTCATGAACCCTAGAAACCATAAACCCTGAACCATATGACCTAGAGATTGGGAGATGAACCATAAACCATTAACCCATTTAGATTTGTTATTCTAAGCATCTCATGAACCCTATAAACCATAAACCCTAAACCATATGACCTAGAGACTTGGAGATAAACCCTAAACCATTAAGGGGTCCTAAGAGGATAGCTTAAGGGGTGTTGAGAGAGTGACTTAAGGGGATGCAAGTGTATCGATTAAGGGTAGACATACGACAATATGGATTAAGGGGTCCTAAGAGGATAGCTTAAGGGGTGTTGAGAGAGTGACTTAAGGGGATGCAAGTGTATCGATTAAGGGTAGACATACGACAATATGGATTAAGGGGTCCTAAGAGGATAGCTTAAGGGGTGTTGAGAGAGTGACTTAAGGGGATGCAAGTGGATGGATTAAGGGTAGATATACGAGGATATGGATTAAGGGGTCCTAAGAGGATAGCTTAAGGGGTGTTAAGAGAGTGACTTAAGGGGATGCAAGTGGATGGATTAAGGGTAGACATACAAGGATATGGATTGGTGAGGTCCCAAGAGGGATAGCAGTGGTAAGAGAGTGGACGGAGGGGGGGATGGGGTGGATGGATATGGGTGGACATACGGAGGATATGGACAGGGAAACAGTGGTGAGGGACGGGGATGGCATGACAGACTGGCGGCACACGTACGACGCGACTAAGGGCCCGATGACAGCCATGCGCCGGGAGCATGACCTGGCGACGCCGCGACGGACTACGGGCCACGATGGATCAAGGGTCCCAAGAGTGACAGCCTGGCGTGCTGAGGAGCGATCCTGGGCGGTCACAAAGCATGGACAAGGTGACAGACCCAGGACATGGACTACGGGCCTAACAGAACGGCTTGGTGAACAGAAAGATCCTGAAGGGACAAAGAGGATGGATTAATGGTACATAACAGGATGGCTTAAGGGGTTTTAAGAGAATGGATTAAGGTGTATGAAATCAATTATAAACTTTTTATAAAATGACAATGAATTAAATTTAGTTTTATGTTTATACTATCAATTAAATGTATCTAGAACTATATATATAGTAATATGTATCTAGATTTGAACTCCATTGTAATATATGTATCTTCTCTCTTTTTTGTAAAGCATCTAATTTTGGGAGACCTAAAACAAAAAATTATATAAAACTTTAATTAGGAAATGACTATTAAAGACAAATATATATATATATATCAATTAAATATATATACAACTATATACTTACCAATATTTATTTACTCCATTGTACCATCTGCATCCTCTCTTTATTTTAATGCATCTATGAGTGCCTCATGATCATCCATTGAAAGTGTCCATAAAAATTTATTAGCAGGCCTCCCTTGATATCTAACTAGTTTTATATTAGTTTCCAAAATCATATGTGAATAATGTATAATCTTCTTGTGTCTTTCATAATCTTCAAATGTAGGCAAGCCATTCTTTCTCATCAAATATTTTCAAAGCCAGGTTCCAACAACAACCACTAAACCAGTTGGATACTCAAAGTTGTCATCATCCACTCTAGGATGTACCAACTTATGTTTTCTCTCAACACATCTAGCCAACTAGTACTCAGTCTACTCTTCATTCCCCTCAAGTGCAACAACAACATACACATGTCCTACAAAAATAAATAAAAAATTAAATAAAGAGTGACTTATATTTAATTCACATATATTAAACATGCATACATATAAAATTCAACTCAATAAATAATGTACCTTCTTGTACAAGATCTGAAACACAATCATAATCATCTGATGCAGACAGTTGATTATCTTCAATTGTCATTTTGTGTTGAACATGTGTCGATGTAGGTGTTAAGGCTCTTTATTGCCATTGTTTGACCCATTTCGTATTTTCACATGCCTCCCAATCACCTACAATAAAAAATTGACAAAAGAATACCAACTCCCTTGTCCATATTGTCCATTTTTTTGCATTTGAACTCTTAAACGAATGCCATTTTGCATATTCATTAATTGTTTCACAATCTTGTCGAGAAAAAATATCATTTTCTTCAACTAACCAAAAGAAGCATCGAATTATTGAGCTCTCACTTATTCTTGTAGATAATTTGGTATTGCACCAATCTACAATTGCACGTGCATCTCTAAATTTCGTAGCATCTTCAAATTTTAGTTGTTCTCTAGCACTGAGATCTCTTGTCAAACATGCACCTACTCCATCATGTTCTCCCTTATCATGACCAGCTTCAAAAAAACTCCATATGTGCTTGATATTATTTTCTTTATGAATTTTACATAACCAATAAAACATTCTAGCATTTTTTAATTGACTCGTGCAATTATCCAACCATATAAGATGTTCGAGCATTTGAATACCTCTCTCTTTAATTTTTTTATAAAATATATCAAAACTATAGTGAACAAACTTAGATGAATGTAATTGATTATCACTTACATAAAAATGGTACTCTCTCAAAAAAATTATATTATATTTTGTACTATCATCTGCATGTCTATAAATAATGTGAACAAATATAGCTACTTGCACTGAATTATAATACTGTGATTGAATTTCTTCTTGTGGAGCAAGAGTATAATTTTCAACAAAATCAACAACTAACAGTATAGTTCCAATGGGGAATGTGTTTTTACATAAACGAAACTGATTATCAAGCCAATGAGCATACTGAGAGTGTTGAACATATTTAGGTACAATCTTATCTTTAAATTCATTAATAAATGCATGCACACTAAATTTTTCCACAATTAGCTCACAACGTTTTCCAATTTTTCCATCTTTCAAAGTATACTCAACATTTTTTATTTTTTTTACATCCACTACTTGTTGTCCAAATTCATCTAATCTACTTTCATGCATACATTCTCCTAATAATGAAAAGTTACCACATCTATCGTATTCTCTAGAAATACATGTTTTTAAATAAAATAATTTTCCATTAGAGGGTTCACAAAACAAACCTACAATAAAATCTTTGATTCTTTGAGGTGGCATATGAATACCACAAATGTCCTTCATAATTTGGTTAGCATGCAAAGTACATCATATATATCGAAAACTATCATAATAATAACGAAATTGTACATGGGTTTTACAACAACAAGAGATCTGTTGCTTATTAATTCTAACATACCAAGGTTTAAACTTTTCAAATGATGTTTGACTTATATTCATATTCAATGGTAAGATTTTTTTTTTAATTATTTTTAGACTGCAGGAATCGGGTAGCACGACCCCCTATAAACTACAGTGTGCCTAGTAAACTTTTTAACGTGACCGGCGGCGCTGGTGCGACACACCCTTCGGTACCACGGGGGTGGGGGAGACTAGACCTCGTGACCAACCTCCTGCAACAGGAAAGATTTAGCCAACTGAGCTAGGGCCCCAACCCCTATATTCAATGGTAAGATTGAAGCATCTAATTTTTTTATATAATTCAATTTGAGTCATATCTAAGAGATGCTTTGGATGAGGTTCATGAATTTTTGAACCCACCCTTAATTTTAAGACATCTCTAATGTTAGGTGATACTCTTGTATTATCATGCCAAAAATTTTTGATTAAAGATTTAATTTCATTAGTTAATTTCATGTATGATCTTGGAAGTCTACCACTAAAACTCCAACATTGATTAATTCAATCCTTTTCAATACTTTCTCTTCTTTTAGCAGCTCTTATCAAAGTTCTAGGATTTACTTTTATACATTTACTAATCTTAACATTTTTTTATTTGAAGCTGCTTTATCAACTAGAGTAGTTGTTATTGCACAGTGAGTCGCATTCTTTTTTTTTATCAACTTTTCTTACCTATAAAATCAATAACATTAGCAACACTAAATATGACTTGTTCTATTGAATCATCTTTCTTTTTTGGTTTTACAAAAACACCTAATTTTTTCATCACTATTCTCATTTTCGACATTATCATCAATTGCACCATGAGTTGACATTGGAATCCTAATTTATTTCTATAAAAAAACATTTTATATATTCTATTTCCATAATTTATAATTTGTCTCCAAGAAACTTTACCATGAATTTTATCTAGCACATCTCTTTCAATTGTAAAAAAAACATTTTCAGGTTCATCCATACAAGGGGTTTCATTTTCATTCACACAAGGGGTTTCATTTTCATTTTAAAATGTAAAAGGGATTTCATTCACATTTTCATCAATATGAGGGATTTCATTCTCATTTGCATTCTCATAAGATATAATTTCATCATTTTTTTTTGTTTTTGCCTTGTTTCAACCCTAGAATTATTGATATCATCAATGGTGTATCCAACTTCATCTAAACAAGCAATATCAATATTATCAAAACTTGGGTTTGAACACATACCTTGATGGATTGTATGAATAGGTGCATTTTCCATATCATTGAGAGGTGGATTTGAAGACATACCTGAAATTGTTTGTATAGGTACTATTTCCACGTCATTCAAAGTTGAAGTTGAAGGCATAGTTGGGTTTGTCTCCATAATTGCATTTTCTTTCATATTCACCATCTCCACATTTGCATCATCTACATTCATTTCATCATTCATGGCTTCCTCTTCAACTTTCTTGGAACTAGATGCTTGCAAATTTTTCATTTGACGAATCCTTTCTCTTTTATCCCTTTGTCTTTTTGCCTCCATATCTCTATTTGCTTGAATTTCTTCAAGTGTCATTTAACTTTCTACATCTTTTTCTTTGTCTTTGCTTATCACCCATGGTTACCAAACCCTCTTTGATGAAAAAAAATATGATTCAAATACAACCTATTTCAAATTGCTATCTCCCTCAAATATTCAAATAAAACTATGTAGTATGAAGATGCTTTTTTCTTTAAACTATGAAGTACAAAAACATGTTGAATGCATCCAAAAATTCTCTTTTTCCAAATTTTCTTGTAAAAAGTTCTTGTACTTTATTCCACTTCAGAAAATTCAACTTGCACTTTGTCTCTTCCAACAATTTGAATAGAATATGCCCTGCACAAGACAAATTTGCAATAAAAAATGCAAAAAATGGCACTTTCAGTCTGTACTATAGAAAAGGAATGTTGCAAAAAAAATGTGTTTTATCAGTATTTACTAAATTAGGAAAAAATGACTATATCAAAAAACGTACGCATTTTTTTCTAGGAATGCATACACGTTACCTTTACCCAACGGGTCATTAGATAATGCATATGCGTTATGAAACACGTACGCGTTTTGTTTAAATAACGCGTACGCGTTATTTAAAATTTGATTTCCCAACCCACATGCAACCTTGGTTTTAGGATTGGGAAAGGCTTGGCAATTTGAGCCTTAGCCTTTGACCTGCAACTAAAAAACTAAGGCAAATTGAAGAAGAATGTCCAACTTTGGCAATATGGCTAATGGACTTTTTTTCTGAATCAATCTATAAAATTAAAACCTATTAGAGAACACGATGTCTACTTTCCAAATATATAATTTTTATTAATATTGGATTATGTTTGCTATTTTTTAATTAATTTCTAAGAAAACTAGTCCTTAAACTTGAAATATCAGGCTTTTTTTGTTTTTTAATAACTTTTTTTTGGTTAAGTTTCTTGTAAAAAAAATTATATGGCATCAAACTTCAGACAATTCTCTACACGATGAAAAAAAATATTCAAAAAATGTTTGTTTAGGTCCAATTATGTTGTCCGTACACGTTGATTTTTAAAAACAACAATTAAGGCCAATAAAAAAAAAATTATTCAACAAAAAATTACAAAAAAAAAATTCATATCAATATTCATGTTGTTAGCTCTCTTTTCTCAAAAGGAATTAGCAAAATACTTTTATTTGGGTCAAAATGTGGTGTACGTACACGTGCTTGGTATGGTTAAAAAACATGACTTTTAAAAAGTGGTTTTTATAGATCCCTATAAAAAATTAATTTCTATAATCTGGGTATTTGAATAATTTACATATTTGAAAACTAGATTCAAAATTTTAAATTTCATATTACTGAATTTTTTAAGATTCATTGTGTAAGTGCCTCAAAATTTTAGTCCAAGTGTGACAAATTCTGAAAAACAACAAAAACACTACTTTTTGAGCTTTTTGTGTACCCAACTTCTTGCATTAGTCCAACTGGATAGTGGCAGATAACCCCAAGTGTCAAGATAATGTAGCAAACTTGTGGGTAGAATCCAAAAAAATCAAGATAGTTGAAAAAGCCTTCAGGGGTGGGCTCCTGCAACAAATTTCCCAGTGAATAGTACACGGGCTTCCTGCAACCGGAAGTGGTGGACCTAACATTCCACCTCTCGGCTAAATTAAGGTACGCATTTTTCATAATAAAGATTTTCACCTTGGTGGAAATCTATTTCTTCACCCATCCACCCATTCGTCCATTTGTACCACCTTTCTCTTTCTTCCATCAATTCATTTCACCTCACTCCACTTCATGTCTCATTAATTGCTCAATCATTTCCAAAAAGGGAAAATTGGTACTTTTTCTCCATGATCTCTACAGTCACATCCTTCACACACTCAGGTATGTACACAGTAATTTTCATCTTTTAATTACCTCTTGAGCACATTTATTTAATCATCACACATTATTATAGATAATCGCATGATATGTCATCATTCCCTGTGAAGCCGTCATTTCTTTCAGGTGCATGTATTGACACCGATCTAAGATTAGGCTAGGGGGAAATTAAAAAAATTACAAATAAACTCCTTGTGCGTCAAATCAAAATTAGATTATGTCAAAAAATTTAAACTGGCCAATTTGAAAATCTACCTCGCATGTGTGAAGTGATTTCAACTAAGTTGCCAATCCTTTCCATTATTACCTGCATTTATCACCCCTCTCCTTGCCTTAATTACCTTGTCACGCAAGCAAAAAATGATAAAAAGCATAAATCAAGGAGGAAATTTACTTGGCACTAGTAGTGAAAATTTAGTAGTAAGTTGGTGATTTTTAGAAAGGAAGTTGCAAAAAAAGGGAATTTTACTGAGTAAAAGGTAATTTCAGAACATGGGGGGTGGTTTAATTCGACATGAACCATCAGTCCATGACGCATTGCTACAAGATGCGCAATGCTTGGCAGAAGTCCAATGTTGTGGTTGGTTTGATTATTTCACAAAATTGGAAGGATTTGATGAGGGCATTGCACTTGAATTTTCCCAAACATTCTTAGAAGGTAAAGCCATGGTGAAGGGATTAGAAGCGGTGGCTACTAAAGAAAGAATTACAGAAATTTCAGGGCTACCTGCTAATGGCAAACCATACCTAGCTCTAGGGACACTAGGTCAGCTAGAGTAGAATTTACAGTGCATGGCGACCCACCAATTAACATTGAGAAGCAAGGTGCAAAAAGAATGTCTCTGCTTGAACCATGGAAGCAGGCAGTTGTGCATATTATTAGGTATATCACCTGTGAGGGATGGCTATTCAATTTGCATTTTGTACACTTTAAGATCCTGAGCCACCTAAGGCATGGAAGGAGAATGAATGTGCCCAATGTCTTATACAACCTCCTCTCCATTATGGCGGTTGAGGCTAGGAAAGGTAGGGATAATTTTGTCTCTCACCACTGTTTGATAAAATTGATAGTTAAGAAATCTTTTCATGATGTGTCTGGGATGTCTTGGGAGGATTTTATTCAAGTTAATCAAAATTATCATCAAGAAGAATTTGTTAATGTTCAACATTTACCACCTAGGGCTATACCTCAGTTTTGTAGGTCTAGTAGAAGGTTAGGTGTAACTGAAGCCACCCTTGATGCTTCGACCTCTGGTGTTGGCCCTAGCACAAATCCTCCTACAGCAGACAAAGCCATAGATATTAGCTCCTCTAAGGTAGAACACTTAGAAAGAGCAAGCTCTTCATCTGAGTCTGATGACAATGTTCCCCTACAAACGCTAATTAGAACTAGGGTACAAAGAAAGGAAATTGAGGCAAGAAAAGAAGAAGAAAAAGGCCAAAGTTAGCCTGTAGGAAAAGAGGTGCTAAAAAAAAGGAAAATTGGCCCTATTCATCTTGCAGCCAAGGGAAAACATACAAACACCTCTAGGAGACTGAAGCCCACTAAGCTAGTTTCATGCGCACCTTCACAAGGAAGCTAGGGCCATGATGAGATATCACATGAGGGTACTGAAGCTCCTGTAGCATAGGGGTATGTTGAAGAAAAGGGGGAAGATATCTTTAAGGAGGAAGCAAAAGTGACATTGGAAGACCTTTCCAGTATTGTGGAAGAATTTGATGATGAGCGGGACTTCCTGCAGCAGAGCCAAGGATAGGGGCAGGACTTCCTACAACCATAATAGGAAGCACAACAAGAACTAGCACAAGCCTAGGGGTAGAAACAAAAGATCCTACAGTAGGAATAAAGTGGGGCAGTACCCCTACAACCACAAATGATTGCACAACCTGAGGTCATGCATGTAGTACCATGCGAGGAGCAACCAACAGCAAATACATTGGTAGGGATTCATAACCCTCCTAATTTTATAGTTCATGTAGCAATTCTAAATTTATGTAAGGAAATAAAAAGGAGGGAAAGAGAATGGAAACAAGAGAAGAAGAAATTAAAAAGGGAAATTCAAGAGAGGGATGAAATCATTGAAGAACAAAATGAGGAGATTGTTGCCCTGAAAGAAAAAGTAGATAACATTGTGACTTTGGTGCCACAAATTATTGAATGTTGGGCTCCTCTGAGAGTTTATACTTTACACTTGAAAGAGAAATACCTCTCCTTCAAATTATCAAAAACTATTTCAGACTTGAATCCCTCCATTGAAACCCCTGTTGAATTCTTTAATGCCTATAGAATCGTCTCTCCTGAAATGAAAAACTTGTTATGTGAATTTTACCTACACAACTATGCAGTCACCCAAGATCATGAGTGGAACCCACTATTATATGTTGGAGATGTACAATTGAGAGCATTCATGTCCTAGGCACAAAATGAAATTAGTTGGGGAGAACAAAATACTTCCTATAGAAGGATGGAGTCCACTATTCCCTTACCTATTAGAGTTGAATCAAGTAACCCCAGGGATATTCGTAGAGAATGGCTAAGAATGCTTCTTAGGCTGAGCTATGGTAATAGAATTATGCCCTAGATTGAGGCGGTTTATATTGATTATGAAGTGAAAACAACAGCAAGAGGAACGTGTGAGAGGGTACCTAGCTCAGCGATGGAATAGTCTAACAGATGAGTTAAAGCAAGTTGAGCCCCACTCCATTCATAATTATGTTGTAGCCTTGAAAAGAAATCACAAGTACATCCAGCTTGGGAGAGAAAAAGGAAGATATTGGCTTCCCCTAACCTTTTAGCCACCAATTATTATGTGGCCTGTGCCAAATTACAAATTCTACAGATATTATTTTGATACAGAAAGCTAGAGGTGGGACAAATTCGACAGGCTAGGAGGATTCTACTGGGATCCAAACTCGCGCACTATAGCAATGGATGTTGGTCAACTTGTTGTTGCGGATTTCAGAGCCTTAACAAAGCAAAGGAATAGCCCTTCCCCTACTGGAGGTCTGGAAAGACATTAGGCTGGGGGGGAATGATGAGCTCAATTTTTGGTTAATCTTGTGTAGATTGTATAGTTTATTTGTTGGCATTACCATGGAATTTTAATCATCAAATGTTAATGTTCTATATAATGTTTCCCTCAAACCGTTAACATTAGGTTCATCTTATCTTTGTGGTACTTTGATGACAATTAACATATTATGCAAATTATCTATATGAATTACATGTGTGGTTGATGAGTGTTCTCTAAGGTGATTTTAGATGTGCAATTACTATGTGTACTGACATTGTCATGCAGGACATAATGAATGGATGCTAAGTCAGGAAAGGAAACCGACAGGTGACAATGCAGGAGAATCATCCAAGGAGTCAGCTAGAGGTTGACAATGGTAGATTCCCATGACTGTCATTTGTAACCACCTTGCATTTATGGTATCGAGAAATCGCGGGCATTACTGCAACATTGAGTCTACAGTTGGGCATGCATGTCTAATTGGATTCCCTACAGTCATAATTGCTTTGATATTCTTTTTCTTATTTTCCCTAAATGACATCCTCTCAATTAGTGGGAGTGGACAGCCTTGTTTAGCTAGAGGAATAAATGTAGAATTGAATATTCTTCTTGAGGGTTAATAGAGAGAGAGATCGATGGATAGATAGATGGATTATTGAAGTTCATAGAAATGGATACTAGTTATGAATCTCTGATTGTTGTAAAGATGATATTGATGTGCTGAGCATATACACTTTTACATACAACCATGTTGTTACTCTGCTATTGATTTTGAATGAATGAGATGATAGTCTAAATCTAAGCATTTGAATTTGTGTTAGTCTTAGTGGATACTCATCCAAGGGAGCCCACTTGGTGAGTAATCCTTTCTTTAGAGTAATTAATCTAGTTGTTATTTCTTGTTTTGTACTTAGTTCAAAATATGGTATTCACTATTCCTACAGCCACTAGAAGTCCATTTTGTGTCTGTTCTTGTAGCCAAAGCAAACATAGTAGTTCCTGTCTATTAGCCTAGATCTTTATTTCTGTTATGCTAATTAATTGTTGGTTAATGCCTTATTTCCTTCTTGCAATTTACTTTCAGTACTATGTGTTTCTTAGTTGTAGGCTAGCAATGGATACTTAGAAATTCCTAGTGCACATATAGTTTCAACCCATTTCAAGTCTATGTCCTTGGGTTGACAAGTTAAATGCACCTTCATAGTGATTGAATAGCTATTTAGGTTAGATGTCCAATCTCTGAATTGTGGCTGTAGAAGTCCAGTTATGAAATCATTATAGGAGGCCAATAATTCCCACATCAACAACACTCCAATCATTATCATTAGGATGTATCCTTCCCAACCCTTGTGTTGTTTGGAGATATATTGTTCCCACATCAACAGCACTCCAATAATCACCATTAGGATGCATCCTTTCTAATCCTTGTGTTGATTTAGAATATATCATTCCCACATCAACAACACTCCATCCATCATCAATCAATTTTGGCTTTTCAGCATGACTGGCGCAACATCATATTTGTCCTCAAATCCTTTTGTTCTTGATTTCTTATCATCTCCTTCTTAAATTATATCTTCCTCCTCCCATCCTCCCTTCTATCCATTATA
>VDFB02167595.1:0-14381 GCA_007258455.2 Sequoia sempervirens
TTCTTTAAAAAGGGTCTCTCTCTAGTAATTTTGATTCATGCACACAGCATGCTTGATAATTTTGAGTACTTGAGCATACATTTCTTCAATATCTTGCTTGTCTTAAGCATAGGTAATAGTTGCACTTCAATCTGAGGGAAATCATACAATTTGCAGCAAGATGGAGAAGGCAAGTACAGGTCAATCGCCAGAGGCTTGAAGACGAGGTGATATTGTTTCAATATTATTATGTTTCTTGCTTTCCATTGTGCTCTAATGTTGATTGGGGTTTAATTTTTTATGTTGCTTGCAATTAATCAAAAAAACATTTCCCCTATTATAGGACTTGAAACCCATTATAGACCAATTTTGATGGGATTCGTAACCCAATCAAGCAAAGCATGCTGCTTACAAGATAAGACACATAGATGAAAGAGTATTGTTGAATTTCTAGTATTCTAGAATTTTTCTATTCAAGATGTTTCTTGAATCTGCTAAATACAACTAGATAATCATGGAGACACTTATAAATTCAACACCTTTCCTTGACTTGCAACATTGTGTTGATATGAGGAAAACGTGTCGAACTATGTTTAATCACGTCGTGGAATCACTTCCACCAATGAAGAACAACCTTATGATAGTATACAACCAGAAAATGGCCAAAAACATTACAACCAAATATGTAGCTAAGATATTAGTCCTTATAACTAATAAATTAGTGCTATTCAGTGGTGAGGATGTTGTAGCATTAGTGCTTTTCTTGAGAAAGTAGGTCATAAGTTAAGGTTAGCCTTTTACTTGTGTGATGTGAATTCAATTTCAATATGTGGTGCTAAAATATTCTTCAAATTGAAATTGAAATGAGTCACTCTACACTTAAATTTGTTCCTATATTTCCTTATTTAAACATAAAACTCTAGTGCAAAAGATATACAACTGCAATTACAAGGAAGCTTTGTAAAAATTGACATCCTATTTTATAGAATTACAGGAAAGTTTTATTAAAATTATTGAAGTTTGAAGCTAATGGAAGAATAAAGTGGAATCTAGGCTTTGTGGATTTCTTTGGAATCTTTCAAGAACTATTTGACTTTATTTGAGCAGGTTCTCTTCTTTAGACTTTGATTGTTTTTCTATCCTAAGTGAGGTATTTTAACATATTGGCTTTCCCTTGAGTATTTGAATTTCTCTTGAATTGGATATTACATTTTCCTGATTGTTTCATAGAAAACTCCACTCTAATGTAATTTAGTAGGGTTTTTGTCATTATTTTACATTTTATTGCTCATTATAGTCTTAAGAACACTTAAGGTTGCGAGAAGACACTTTTATTTATTATCAAATCAGTTTTTCGTGGAGGTAGAAATACCAAAATGGGGTTTGACGAAGGAAAAACCCTATATGGCCACCCCCTCTCTTCTCTTTTTCTATGATTTATATATTTAGGTGTGAAGAAAATATATTTCAAATAGTGAATGTACAATGTAGACCTGTAACTTCTAGATCCCAATTGAAGATGTTTAAAACCCTCATTTTTAGATTGGGGCACCCTTGCCCTTGTTTGGTCATTTCAAGCCCTTCTTACTGTCATGGTTCCCCTATGTTTTCTCTTCCCATATTTGCAATTTTTTGTCATTTTTAATTTTTTGTGCAATTATTTATATTTTTAAATTAGGTCTTCGTAATAATTAGTTTAGTTAAATAATATTCAATCATTCTATTTTGCTTGTAATAAAGGAACTAAGCTTGAGAAATTTTTCTCTCCTTTTCGGCAGTTAGCCAATCCTAACACCCTAGTTGGTTTGTGTCCCAATGATAAGCAAAGAAATAATTGATTCAAATTAATATACTAATTAAATATAGGACCTCCTTTTACACTTAAAAAATTATATCTTTATTAAATTATAGCCTCTCATGATTTTCATGGTCTTTCTTACCTTTCTTTTGTTGGAAAGTGTGAAGGATTGAGTTGGTTTCATTGATGCATAGTAAGGAATTTACAAAAGAAAAAGAATTAAGCAGCTAAACGAATGAGTTATTGAATGATATAGTTACAGATAGTTAATTGTATACAACCACAGACCGGCCACTATACACAATGTAATATAGCCATATTAATAATAATTCTAATATTCCCCTCTTATTACATCATTCCCAAAACAACAAAGTCACCTTGCCATGGGACCCCCCCACTAAGGTTTACATGACAAAATTCACTAATTAGAAAATGTGTATACATTTTTGGGTAGATTGTCCTTTTGAAGAAACAAATCCTAAATAAAGTGGAACTCCTCCAAGTGGCCTCATAACCTTCGTAAAGGTGTAGCTCCAAGTTGGATTTTTGAGTTCTTCCTCACATGAACTCCCGAATCATAGACTATAATTATTGGACAACCATTCTCCAAGTTGTCTTCTTGACCCTCATAAAGGTATAATCCTTGGTCCAAACCATAATTATTGGATTTAAACCATCCTCCAACTTGTCTTCTTGACCCTCGTAAAGGTATAATCCTCGGTCTGAACCGTAATTATTGGAAAACCATCCTCCAAGTTGTCTCCTTGACCCTTTTTAAGGTATAATCCTTTTTCATAGTCTCATGAACTCTCTGGGAAACTATCCATACAGAACTCTTCACCAAACCCTTTACCTATCTCCAAAAATCAAACTTCACAATATACGTATTCTTTAAATCTATCAGCAATAATAGGGGAAAGCAAGAAATTAAAGCCAAAATTGCTTCTCTTGCAGAGCATCATCTCTAAGTGAGAAGCTAACTTGAGATGGTGGAAATTCCTCCATCCTCAGGTGCCACCAACCTCCAATGTTGAAGGCTCAAGGTACAAACTTATGAAGCTTCATTCTTGATTTTAGAGAAAATGTATTATGCAAGTAATGTTTCCAATCAAGAATAAATTCTTCCACCTTTAGTACATGTTCAACTAATGCCTTCTAATCCCCGTTTCTATGTGGAGCTACATGCTTTGTTGACTTTTCCTCAACCTCAAAGAAAAACAACATACTATTTTCTTCTTCATAACCTCCCTTTCAAAGTATGTATCAACATTGGTTCTTACATCAAGTCCACTCACATAAAATTGATTAACTCCTTTAGTAGATACACCATTCATCGTGAATGAACTAATAGCAAAAAGAAACTCAGCTTTAACAAATAATGCACCCTTACAAACATTTTCCTAACAATTATTGATTGAGGAGTATATTCTTTTCATTCTAATAATTAATCTTGCTCGAATCTTGAGTACCCTCACAATCAATTTTGTATAAAATAAGATTACACATACGTTTAGAAACATGCCTCCCTGTAGTACAAAGAATTTATGAGGCAATTACAGAAACATCAAAGATTCTGAACTCATATGTTTGCCTGTAGCTAGCTTTTATTTCAAAAACACTTTTGCTTTCCTTATCATTCTTCAACGAAGTCGGCTTGCACAAATTTCAACTCACCAACATTGTTGCAGTAATCATTAACCACCAAATGTTCAAGAGTTGAAATGTAACCACCAAACATTCAAAAGTTCAAATCTATGTGTAGGCATTGATCATACCACAGATCCACATTATTTAAATTGGATTCAAACTACTACTCACTCACCAGAGAAAAAAACCATTTTAGGCTGGATTTTTGTATGAAAAGACCAAGAAAGGGCAATCATGTGTATTTTATGCATTGTTTTTGCAATAAAATTTAGTCATCACCACACTGTGCATAGAAATAGTCTCTTACTACGGGTCTCACTTCATCTCCTTAGAGAAAGGAATCCATCCTCAACAATAAAATGGCATTTTGCATCGTACGTCCTCCTCGATGCGTAGCCATTGTTATCTCCTATTCACGCATTCCATACACCCACAAATATTTCCATACGGTCTAATATGGGCTACCCGACATTGAAGCTAACAATCAAGTGATTAAAGGGGAGCGCGTGTGGAAGATTACCTTTCGGAGCCCCTTTAAGTACAACTATACGATTTTCTATAGATCATCAAACCTTTGACTACGAGTCCCTAGTCTGATTACATGCTTTGATACCAAATGTTGGAAAATACGAAGGATTGAGTTAGTAAGAATTTACACAATCAAAATAAGTGAGCAGTTGAATGAAATAATTGCATATAGTTAACTATATACGCCTGCACACCTGCCACTATACACAATGTACTATAACCATATTAATAATAATGCTAACATCTTTTGTATATGGCTCATTATGATTGATGAGAATTAAATAAAATTTAAATAAACTACCACAAAGGGTATATTGATATACAAAATTCAGCTGGTTATAACATAAAATATTAAATCTTTCTTGAATAACAAGAAATATATAAATGCTTTGTCTAGTGAAAAGCTTGATTTTACTGAAAAATATAAAGTTTTGATAAATACTATTGCCTCTCTATTAGCTATCCCTCCCTAAAAATTTATTTGAAAAACCCTACCCTATATTTTTACCACACCTCAGGGCCAATATTAGTATTGTTGTTATTGGTGTTGTGTCATGTTCTATATCTTAAATTTCAAGACATTATATTTAAACATAAACCTTAGACAAGCCTCCAAAAACTTTGTTGAATTTATGAGATGCAAGTTCAAACTTCTTGTTGTTGCGAAAGAAAACCTCACAGATCTTACTATAAATTAGGATTCTATGTTAACAATACAATACCTCTCAAGTAAACAAGTGGTCATACCTATAAAAATATATCTTTTTCTAAACTAAGATTTAAAGATCCTTCATGATTTTGAATGAATTAGTTAGTAGTGTTTTTGTATATTTTAAAATTCTCTTACCAACGAAAAGGAAACTGGAGGTATATAATTATCTTGTTTTATCCCACATAAGACATTTTAAACCTAAGGGGATAACATCCATAACTGATTCCACACACTCTAGATGTTTATGTAAAGGATAGTGATAGTAAAATTGCTATTTTTGTACTATATGTAGATGATTTAATCGTTATAAGAGATCACACACAGTACATTAAAAATATGAAGGATCAACCTAAAAAATATTTTGAAATAACTAACCTAGGATTGATGCACTACTTTTTGGATATGCAAATATTTCAAGAAGAAGGAAGGATCATGATTTCTCAAATCAAATATTCTCTTGATGTATTGAGAAAATGTAATGTGGAGTACAAACCATCTAGTACACCATGAGAAGTAGGATTAAAATTGAGTGCTAATACCACTCAAAATAAGTTAGATGGTGAATTGTTTAGACAAATCTTTGGAAGTCTCTTAATGTATCTCACTATAACGAGAGCAGATATTGCATATGCAGTTGGCATTGTATCTAGGTACATGAAAGATCCACATATTTAATATTGGACAGTAGCTAAAAGAATACCAAAATACATTCAAGTACTTATCAACATGAATTTGAATCTAGATATGAGGAGAGCCTATTCTATTAGGATATTCACATTCTTGTTGTGCAAGTGGCTATTATGATAAATAATAATAAAAAAAAAAAAACAACAACTTTTCGATATATTTTTCATCTTGGTTCAAGACGAATTTCATGGACTTGTAAGAAGTAATAAACAATATCACTATCATCCACATAAGCTAAGTACATTGGTTCATCAAAGGCATACCATGTAGTGTGATGGCTTAAAAGACTAGTTGAAGAAACACAACAACCACAAGATTGTCCAACTATTATATTTTGTGATAGTCAAAGCACCATTAAGCTAGAAGAAAATCTTATATCATGTTGGATCCAAACACATAGAAGTACATCATCACTTTGCTCATGACTTGATTGAAAAACAAGTAATAGAGTTAAAGTTTTGTGAAATAGAAGATTAAAGTGTTGACATATTTACCAAAGCATTACTATAGAGAAATTTGTCGATGGGACATGTTATATCTAAAGGAAGTTGCTGTACATTTATTAACATAATAAATGTTGTGATTATCTTTCTTAAATAAATACTATGAGAGGTGTTGAAAATAATGTTTATTAATAGAATGTATCCAAAAGACTCCACTATTTAGAAATAATATTTATTTATGAAATGTATCTAAAAAATCACAGTCTATGAAACATTCCAGCATATGCAACCTTCCTCTTCTTTTCTTTTATACTTTTCTCTTTAGAAGTTTTATTAACCATTCTAAATACTTCTAAAATTATGTATGAAGAAGCAAACATTTTGTTTTATTTACTACACTCTATTTTTTCTGTTTCAGATATTTTATTTCTTCAATGGTTATGGATAGAGGTGGCGGGGAAGGCGAGGGGTTGAGATTGCATGGAGAGGGGTGGCCATAAAGAGATCATGCGGACCTCCTTGAAGGTGAATGGGTGCCACGGAATCAGTGGACCAGTGGAAGCAGTTCAGCAGACGGGCTAAGAGCATCACTGTCATTGAAGTGCCGAGGACAGCTCCCATGCATCCCCGCCTTCCAGTGCTGAAAGAAAGGAGGCGTAGCTGAGGGTCGCTCAACTCAACACCCACATCACTGCCGTCTTTCTTGAAACGATCGGGGCAGAAGCGCAGAGGGTCTTCCCATACGCATGGGCTTCGCCCCAATCCCCCGCGGCTCAGTATTACGTGACTGCCCTTGGGAATGTGGTACCCAGCCACTGTGCTGTCCTCCATGGACACGTGAGGAAGGTTGAAGGGTGCCACCGGATGTAACCTCAGCGCCTCCTTTGCACACGCCTTCACGTACACCAGCTGCATTAGGTCCGATTCCTCTACTAACCGATCTTTGCCCACGACTGTGTCGATCTCCTGCACGGCTTTCTGCATTATCTCCGGCTGCAACAGCATCTCTGCTAAAGCCCATTCCACGGCATTCGACGGATTATCAACTGCCGCCAATGTCAATTCCTGCACATTAGATTAGCGTTAGTTTAATTAAAATATATATAGATGACTTTAATTACAATATGGCCACACTAATTATTGATAATTGTTATTGACAATTACCGTCGCTTGAGACTTGATCTCTTCCAGGCTGAGCAAGGGTTTGCCGTCAGAGGAGTCTTTTATAGAAATCAGGACGTCCAACAAGTCTTGCGGTTCCTCTAAAGAGGTACATTCGCGCCTCAAACGAAATCTTTCTTCGATGAGTGGTGTGTGATATTTATCCACAGTGTGGATGGCTTTTTTCATGGCCTTCTCATTGCCTCCGATATCCAGCCACCTCAAACACGGCATGTAATCAGAGACGCACAAATTAAACAAAAGAGACAACGCCTTGAATAGTGCTTCTACGTACTCTTCCTCCTCTGCACCGGGACCTCCATCCTTATTACCACCTCCACTTGCAAAGTAGCGCCTGTTGAAGAGGAGCTTTCTGATCACATTTGCGCTGTAGTGCCTCGCAGCACTTCTTACGTTAATTAAAGTCTTGGGTTGTGCGTGCGATTGAGCGGTGCATTGGTTCCATATCCAATGGACCAGATTGTCGGCCTCCTCCATCCGCTTGCCTTGCAACCACTTAAAGCGTGAGGTTGTTAACACCTCCGACACAAGCGCACGCCTCATTTTCTTCCACTGATCTCCCCAAGGAACCAGTGCGACGGATAGAAATCCTCTGCTGCAGTATTCAAAAGCCATCGTGATGGGGCGAGAAGCAAATATAGCGTCTTGTCTCTTAAGGAACTCTCTTGCTATGTCCGGCCTATTAACAGCGATGACGTGGACGCTTCCTAGGCGAACGCACAGGATGGGAGTAGCATAACTGTGGAGGAGAGAGTGAACCCACTTGTAACCGGGTCCATTGCGCACTAACTCGGGCAGATTGCCAACTAGTGGCCAGGGTTGTGGCCCTGGAGGCAAAGCCACAGAACTTTGGCGTGTTGATGACTTCACTAAATGGAAAAATACAGCAGATATAATGACAAGAATTGCAAGAGTGGGAAAGATGGGTGTGGTGTAATTACACAAGAGCGCGACAAAATCAGTATCGATCGGATCGTGCTGAACCTTGTTTCTTCCATTCCAGAAGAATGCAGTAGAAGACAACGAAGAAGAAGAGGCGTTGAAGATAGAAGCGTGATCCATCTTATGGAAAGAGAAGCAAAACCCTGCCTCGCTCGATTATCACCCAACAAAGATGAGATTTGTTTTTTGATAGAATTGTTGTCATTCGTCGAAAATTTATAGGCTAAGGTTTACTGATACACAAGTTTCACGTGTACTTAGCCCTCCGATGGAATGAATCTGTGCATTTCCCGTGTGGAGATTTCAACTCGTTTAGCTCAATTTTGAAGTGGATGGACATAACCGAGGACAATTCCCTCTGGAGATTTTAAAAGGCAAACTGTGTCGACCCGACACGTACTCACATAACGAGCTGACGAAGCGAGAGTGACGGATGTCATGTTCTATTGACTTACGTAAACATTAAAATTACGACACTCTTTCGCATCGTGAATATTGTCCATTTATTTCTGAAAATGCATTTTTGAATTGATTGTATTTTTCAGTCAAAGGTGTATTTTCACATGATTGGATTGATTGACGTTTCTTACATGATGAGTTGAAAAAGAAAGAGCAGGTGTGAAATTTTATGGTCCGCGACCCTTTTAAGTATATTACAATTTTACAATTTATTACGTCATATAGTTTGACTTGTTATATATTTTTTTACAAAAGTAAAATTTCGAAATTTATTATAGATAAATTTAAAATAATAATTTAATTTATAATATTAATACTATTTTATAGAAAATGTCTTAATTGAAAATATTTTCAAACATAAAATATAATTATTTTAAATTTTTAGAATATTTTTTGTAAGATTATTTCAAACATTTTTTTAATATGAATTTAGAAATTTACTGTGCATTGTAATGATAAATTTAAGATTTTACATTTATTAGTAATGGTTTTAATTGTTCTTTTTTAATTACACCGGTTTAGGATATTTATTATAAAAATTCATATTATTTGGAATATTTTCAAACATAAAATATAATTAATTTTGTTTATAAAATAGTTTTAATTAAATTATCTTGAATATTTTTAATATGTATTTAGAAACTTGTTGTGAATGGTTAGAGTAAATTAAAGATTTTTTCATTTATTACTAATAATTATCATTGTTTTCATATAGATATATATATAAATAACACTAATTTGACATAAATAGGATTTTCGTTTGTTTTAAAAAAAATATACATGCTTTGATGGTGACTATTGAGAATGTGATAATCATGCAAGTTTTTAGCAAGGGAAAAAAACATTTTCTTTATTCTGTTTTCATTCTAATATCATTTAACTCAATAATTTCCATTACTTTATTAAAGATGGATGTTTATTTTTCTCAAATTTAATGTATATGTTTAGTGCAATAGATAAAAGTATTTTAATAAAGAATGTTTACACTATTTTTTCATAAATTAAACATATTATTTGACAATTTATATTTTTCTTAAAATATTGAATTAAAGCAATTTATATGGCTAAACCATCATAAAACATTTATATGATGGATAGGGGTGACTAAAATTCTAGGTCAGAGTGAGAGTGATGGATATCGCAATGCTTTCACTAAAATGGGGAAAATTTACAAATGTTTAGGCTACTTTGCACAATTTAATACCAGGACTATGTGGAATGTGTGTAGGTAGTAACATGATCATCTTGATTATGGAAATAGATTTTAATAGTAATAAAATAATAACAAAAGGTATTGGATTATAAGTTGAGCTTAAAACAAAAAATATATTACTTGAACATATGTATTTGTATCAAGTCATTCCATTTAAATATGTTCAATATTAAATGGAATTTGATATGAAAAGGGAAATTTTATTATAATTTTCGAATAAAAAACATTTATTAAAAAAAAATTAAAACTACGAAAAACTTTATTTTACTTTTTATAAATTCAACATTTTAAATTATAATAAATAAATATCTAATTTCTCCATATGCGTGTTTTTAATTGTATAATTGAACAACCTAAACAATGCGAAAATTATAAAGCATGCCTAAACTATATTGTAGTAGTGAAAATTGTTTACCAATTAGTTGTTCCATAAGTTTAGAGATTAAAATTGCTAGGTTACTTTTTATTTGTAGATTAATGTATAATATGATATTTATTTTCATCATAATTGATACACGATTAGATCAACTCTTCCTCTTATTTTTATCCATCATCTTTAGGACATAGAGTTAATCTCTAAATCTTTTAATTCATCATTCTAGTTCCAATGATTTCATCATGTAAAATTTATCTAAATCACTTTCCTAATTATTGAGTTAAAACCAAAATCTTTAAATTAGTGAAAATTGCTTACCAATTACTTGTTCAATAAGTTTTGAGATTAAAATTGCTAGGTTACTTTTTATTTGTAGATTAATGTATAATATGATATTTCTTTTTATCAAAATTGATACACGATTAGATCATCTTTTCCTCTTCTTTTGATCTGTCATCTTTAGGACATAGAGTTGATCTCTAAAACTGTTAATTGATCATGCTAGTTCAAATGATTTCGGCATGTAAAATTTATCTAAATCACTTTCCTAATTATTGAGTTAAAACCAAAATCTTTAAATTTGGCTTTCTTAATTTAGACTCAAGCTTCCCTTCCTTTCCAGTCATTATTAGCCAACTAGAAAACCTAAAATATTTTATATTGCATGCTGGGATGGTGTGTTTAAATATTAACTCTAATTTAAAATTAGTAATCTAGGAAGCCAATGAGCACATTTAGAATAAAAATACAAAAATATTACAAAGGATCTTTTTAGCATTTCATATTCTATTATTTCCTATTATTATTGAACTTAGTTCATATTTCCTAAATTAATCAATCAAGATATTTGATTGGCTAGCGCGTGGGCCTTGTAATTTAATAAATTCTCTAAAGATATTTATAAACATGATATCTTTTATTAGAAGCAAAGAACATATATCAAGGTCCATAAGTCTTAGAAAGAAAAATGTAGTGACACCAAGCCTATAATTTACAAGTTTATATTTACATAAAAGTTCATATCCACACTTATAGGGATCACCTTCATACTTGTAGAAGTGTGCCAAACAATTTAGCAGTACAGATTTATATCTAATTTTGTGAAAGAACCATAAATAACTATAGACACTAATACCACACATAAGAATAAAAGTAATGATAACCATCAATCAATATTGGAATAAAAAGAATAATAGCATTAAAAAATTATCTTAAGAAATTTTATTTCTACTAAAATAACTTCTCACGCAACTAGAATACTTAATCATATTTCTAATTATTAAATAGAATTAAATGAATGCATATTATTATGATGCAATATGTCATGCCCAACATTTAGTGACATGGAAACCCAATTCTTTAATGAAAAAAAACTAAATATAAATCTTATCATGGCCATAATGATATAATATTATCTGCACTCATTGGTATTGAAAGCATATAAATGAGCATAAGAATTTAATAACAATTCAATCAATTGCAATGGATTTAACACTCCAAGGTCACTCCTTAAAATAGATTTGATGATTTGAGAATTTATCCTTTTTAACTTAACCATGTTCTATAATTTAACTGTTGCGTGAAGTTATCCGCACAAGGTAGTCATCGCATTATGTGTTTTAACATTCATATTGAAAAGAATATAATTGAATATATCTGATTAATTCATTTAATTTTTCCAAGTTAATTTAATTAAATATTTTACTTGATTAAACAATGGGGAACTATCAACTTTTATTAAGTAAACCATACAGTGACCTAATAACTTTTTTTCTCAAATGATAATTTGCTACAACACATAATAATAATAATAATAATAATAATAATAATAATAATTTTGTCTAATGTTGTACATGAACTAAAGGAAATAGGGTGTCCACCTTTTGGGATCGATGGAACTGTGCTTAGGACCTCTTTCACTCTTAGTTCATTAGGAAAACCTAGATCCTTCAACCAAGTCAATCAATTGAGGGAAGGGACTGCTAGGAGGTTTCCTTAGGTGTTATTAAAAAGGGGGTTCACTATTAAAATGAAGCTTCAAAGGAGAAATGCAAACCCTAATGCACTAAAACCTATAAAATGAAAACATGAAATCAAATTACTAAATAGAGAGAAGCAAAAAAGTACCTAGAGGATAGGAGATGTCTAAACAAGATCTAAAAACCCTAAAATTTGTTGTTTCTAAAGTGTAGAATCTGGAATCTTCTGTTGAGAAATCGAGATGTGCAAAAAAATAGAAGAAACAGGAATACTGAGACTCGTTTGCCCAAGGTGGTGATTTATTCCTAGTATTAGGGTTCCACTAAAACTTTTGTAGCCTCAAGAGGTCTTCTGTAGCTTTAATATTTTCTGATCTCTACGTCTGAAAGTTTAAATTCTGGCTTGTAGGCGAGTTTCTATGAATATGAGAACTTCTTGAAATATTTGACAGCGCTTGCAACTTTTTCTTCAAAGGATCTTCATGCTCCAATTCACTAAGATTTGTAATTCACACATGAAGAGGGAAAATTATTGTTGTGTTGGGGAGTAGGGGTTTGCCTCGTTCAAACCCCATTTTGGTAATTAAACCTTGAAATGATATATGAAAGCATGGAGGAATGATGAATGAAAAAATCATGTAACAACTCACCAAACCTTGTTGAAACCTTGGTTTGCAAATATGAAAACAAGCATGAAGTGGCCTCAATGAGTATAGCCCTCGATCATGAAACTTGAATAGGATAAAGGCTTTGAATGCTTGAACTTGATCACCAATACTGCATCACCACATTAGCTCAACAACATGCATGATGACTTAAATATTTCACATGATGAAATGCCTCTTGATCGCTACAATAATCTTCTATAAATCTTCCCTTGAATGCTCTTGTGAAAGTACTCTTCATTGCTTATGAAATTCTAGCTTGTTATGAGAAATTATGTGAAATAACCTCGTATTTATACTTGTTTATGCCAAATTTCCTAAAATTACAACACTACAAGCTAACATCAGATCTAGGGTAATAAAATCCCGCAAAGAATTTTATGTAAAAAAGTCACGGTTAAGGCGAGACTCGTATGCCAGTTGGGTATATCATTCCCAATGGCTTAAAATTAGGAGACAAACTCTAACGAGTGTCTTGATTAATGAACTGTTTAAAATCCAGTCTCGAGACCTAGGTGCGACTCATACGCCCAAGGTGGTGTATGAGTCCCAAATCACTAGATCTAGAACACATAATCAAAAACATTGAATTATAATTGGTTATTTCATAAATGTTAGGATTATCCATAGGAAAATGCATTTGGCTAGGCTTGCGGATGCAAAATAGGACCAATTAAGGCATAACTAAGCCCAATTAATTAATAAATCCCTAGATAACTGTGAAAGTGTAAAGATACAAATTACAACACCCTAAATGAGGCACAAGTATGTCCATTTAGCTTAAAAGGGCCCTAAAATTAGTGTGAATGTGGAAAACACATTACAATATGAAATCAGGGCAACATTAGGCTCATTTTAATATTTATTATTTCTAAATTAGGTGAGGAAAAGGTATACTTTTTCTATTACTACAGTTAGCCCCCACTTTAGTCGCAGGAGGAACTTGCTTTAAACTTGCACTAAAGTAGACATTCAAGAGGGATTCAAGTGTACTAATGTGGATTGTATAGGATGACGAAGATCAAGGAGGCGACCAAGCTCCCAGGATCCAAGATCCTAGGTCAAACCAGCATAAGTAAAAAGGGACACACATAAGGTGTATGATACGCAACGTTAAGATGCACAAACATTCAATGCCAAATACATAAAGAAGAAAGAAAAGGAAAAAAAAGAGAGTGGATAGGGCCTCAAAATTCTTTACCCAACGATGTGGACCAGGTCTAATATGTTTGTCCAAAACACACTCACTCTGAGGTAGGGAAACTTTAGGAGACATTCGGTAGGTCAGTATCCAAAAAGGGTGGCTTAGAGAGAAAGTTAAGCCTCTATATCAAATTCCCACCACACAATGAGAAAGCCATTCCCATGTTTAGGCTTCTCGCCATACTAACCATATGAAAGCTATCCCTCTGATAACTTCAATAGGGCACCAAAAATTGAAACTTTGAGCTTCACAATGCCTAACAAGTTGTGTTAAGTGCTTATGAACATTTATGCATGTAAAGGATTGTTCAAAGGGATCTTTTCTTAATTCATGTAAGGTCTCTTCTTAGAGAACATTATACCTAATATCTCCAAGAGAGGAAAAATCAAAGAAATATCACACTGTCGAAGGAAATTAAACCCAATGACACCACCAAGAAAAGGACACATCACAAGAAGAAGGAAAATCGCACAATGAAACACGAGAAATGTCGAAAGATAATGTCAATGTATGCTCCCAATTTAAAGCGATTGCTAACATCATTGTTGCGAGCAATCTGCTTTAAAG
>VDFB02167596.1:0-16893 GCA_007258455.2 Sequoia sempervirens
ATTTGTCAATTTATCTTGCTTAAATGAGTTTCTTTTTACCAAAATCACTTTGTCTGGCTTAAGTTTCAAACTAAATGTCTATGTCAAAAACATAATTCATTACACAAAGTCCATTTTGTGAAAAGGGTGAAGTTAGGGGCATAGTTACCTAGGTTAACTTCGGGAAGTATGGATTGAGATGTAAACCTTGAAATATTTAGAAGTCTCTAAGAATAAATCTTTAGGACAAGCATCAATATCAAGGTTTTTTCAAAGAGTATCCATACTTAGACCAAAGGGTTTGAAATTTTGAAACTAAGGTCATCCAATATAAACTAAACTAAAAATCCATCAAAACTAACATATTAAATCATGAAATCTTCAAAAACACCTATTCTAATCCATTAAAACTTATCCTATTGGGGGAGTGGTGTTAAATTGATGTGGAATGATGACCCTTTCCCAATCCCTTGGATAATGAGCTTATTTTGATCGATTCTATTGAAGAGAATTGATGAAACCGATGAAAAATGTTTGAGAAAAAATGATTTAAATACTAAATTAACATAATGAATGCTAAGATGATTGATTTGAGTGTATGCAAATCTGCTCTAAATGTATGCAAGCTTCAAAAGATTAAAATCCTAATTACAAAATATGCTAAATGTATGCACCTATGTTATCATGGAAGCCATTAGTGGATGAGTTAAGCTAATGATTCAAATAAATTAAGCTAAAAGGATGATAAATAAGTGCTAAATATGAGTGCAACTAAAAGTTATTTTAACAGCATAATTTTTCTCTTAAAAGATGGATCCATTTGTCTCCAAATAGTGACCTATCTATAGGGGGACAAATGAGAAATGAAGGGTTAAGATTAAAAAATTTAATCAATGGTAAAAATTGGAGGAAAGATGAAACATGGAGCAAGGGGTGGGTGCATGGAGATGGGTAGCCAATTTGTGGCCACTTTTAAAAAAATGTTTTGAAAATTCATAACATGAGCACATTATAATGCACTCGCGTTATGGCTTGGTGTGTTGAGCCTGAGGCTCAACCACAATGATCCCATAATGTGAGTACGTTATAACATGAGTGTGTTATAACGCGCTAGCATTATGACATGTTAAAAACAAACAAAAAGTGAAACACATTCATTCTTGCATTTCGACTGTGTTTTTTGTTATGCCCATGACCAAAACCCCCTTTTTCATGCTCGTGTTCTAGGAGGAGGTATTTGGAAAAAAATATTTATCAACGGTTGCTATTTCATCACAAGGATAGCACAAGGAGGAGGTGTGAGAGGTAAGGATTGTTTTTTCTTTTGTTTTGAATTTATTTAGTTTTGGGTTGTATTTGATACTTATTTTTTTTTTGAATTTGGCAGGAGATGCAAGATGGCCTGCAAAGAGCCCTCAATCCTCAACAAGAAGAGCAGCCGAAATCCTCAAGAACAAAATCCTCAACAAAAAAATCAGCCACAACAACAACCTCCTCCACGATTCACTCAACACCATCCTGGCACTCAACAAAATTTAATGAGTGAAATTGAGAACAACAAAAAACAAATTGAGGATATAATTAGTAGGTTGAGTGATCCAAATGGCTCAACTACGGAAATAATGACCCTGGCAAGTTCATTGAAAGATATGTTAAAAAATGTAGGTTAAATTAGCAAACAAATAACTGGATGGCAAGATAGGAGGCAAGCAGCTAGGGCTTATTATGTGGATAAACTATCATATAAAGATGTAAAGAATTTAAAAATTACAAAAGGTTATTTGTGCTCATTATTCACTAACACACACACAAATCAAAATCTTACCATCAATGCAAAGAGGTTTCCTATTCATTGGTGCCACCACCAACAAATTAGGAACTATTTTTATAATAGGTGGTACATGGTTTTTGATTACCCACTGTGCAAAAATTGTGAAGTCTTGCAAGTATTTCCTTAGGAAACTATATAGTGAATTCATATTGAACAAAATCCCAAATTATTTTGATATGAGGGAGTTACATGGGATAGGTGGGGGATCTGATCAGGATAGACCCGGTGCATAGCCAGATCCTATGCGGCAAGGGAAACGAGCTCTTGCTTGGCTACCTCATGAGAATGTTGTTATGCCTTTCGTCATGAAGGAGAGTGCCGATGTAGAGACATTGCAGGTGATCAACACTTTGACCAAGAGTGTCATCCAACATACTAGCCCTATTCTACAACGCCATCTAGGGGAGTCTTCAAGTGGTGGCCTTCAAACCCATGTGTGTCAATATTACGGGGAAACTTGTTCATATGACCCCACCGACACTCAGGAGGCTGCTACGCAGGATCCGTTTGTAGCTATGGAGATGGAGAGGGCAACTGACATTTTTCATGAGGCATATGACATTTATACTCAAGTAAAAGTTAGCATGTTCATTGAATTTAATTTATTAAATTTTGATTTGGAAATGCAAGATTAACTAATTTAATTTTATGATTTTAATAAAATTGTAGGATCACAGTGTTGAGACTGGATACACCATCCCTACACCTATCGGTGGGGTATGTAAGTAGTAAACAATTATAAATTTATTACATGTTAATAGCATTGTTTTACGAATGGTATTTTAATATGTGATTTTGGATGTTGAATAGGCTAATATTGGAGGTTTCAAGGGAACACCTCCCAGTGCCAGTGGATTTACTCAAACCTACATGTAGGTAATAGAATAGAGAGTTTAACTAATGAATTGTACTTAATAGATTTGTGTAGTTTATATTCATATCGTTGATTATGTTGCATTGTACATCATTCAAACTCAAAGCATTACTTCACATTCCATAACTAATAACTAGATGTTGATAGATGACAAAATTTCAACTACAATATAGTTGTTTAGAAATTCAACATAAGTAGTGATGCAATTACTTCACATAGCATAAGTAATAAGTCTAGGAACAGCTTCTAATTGCATTTTCTTGTCATGGCATTCCATGAGACCACTTTTTACTGCTTGACATCTTTTCAAACAATTCACTACCTTGTCTATGCTATGGATGGTTGGAAGGAACATATGAAATAATAATAGTAAGTAATAGTATAGACAAGGTAATGAGTTTTTTGAAAAAATGCCTAAAAAACTCAACCTTTCCAACAACAATTTACATCAATGGATCATATCATTTTTAAAAATTTACCAACCTTTCCAACTTCCTACAAAAAACTCAATAACCTCTACAAATACTTTGACCCTTGGAATTCCATTCCTTTACCCCTTTTTTGCATTTTTACAACATTTGAAATTGATAACTTTGTCAATATTTTGTAATTTTTCACTTTATGCCTAAATTAACTAACTAAGACTATTACAACCTCCAAAATGTCTATTTAAGCCTTATTACATCATCAAAACACCTTAGCCAATTCAAACTCCTAAATTTTCCTCATGGAGGCATGTGCTTGCAAAGGTGCACCTACATGACAAACTATGCATGCTTGGAAAAAATCTATCAAAGCATAATAGTAAGCAATAACATAGACAAGGAAGTTAGTAGTTTGAAAAAATGCCTCAAAGAAATGCGGTCTCATGGTGATGGAATTCCATTCGATCACCATGAGACCACATTTCTTCGAGGAATTTCTTCAAACAACTCACCACCTTTTCTATGATACCACATTTTCCATACATGTGTCCCAAAGCATTTCATCAAACTACTCATTTCCTTGCTGCTATGGCTAAAAGCTTAAAATAGGTAATTTCCAACAAACTATGGATGCTTGGAAAAATATCTATCAAATCATAATAGTAAGCAATAATACCATAGAGAAGGAAATGAATTGTCTGAAAAAATGCATGAAAGAAATGTGGTCTTATGGTGATGGAATACCATGACATGCATTTGTTTGTAATGGCATTCCATCACCACAAGACCCCATTTCTTTGAGGCATTTTTTCAAACAGTTCACTTCCTTCTCTATGCCACCACAGTTATCGTACATTTCTACAAAAGCATTTACCGACTTGCTGCTATGGTTAAAAGCCTTAAAACATGTCCTTTCGAACAAGATATGGATAGGGAAAATAGTAAGCATGATAGTCAAAAATATATAGTTTAATAAGTACTCAAAATTTTGTTCATTATCTCATACATTATGTCATGACATGGATCGCTATTGTAGTTTTTGCGATTGAATAATTTGTTGCTTTATTTTTAGATGTTGCAAGCTGAAACGCCTCTAAATGTGATGAGGGAAATGAAGATCAGTGTTTCATCTTCTATACAATCCTCGATGGCTCTGACAAGGGAGGTATGAGGCAAATTACTAAATTTCAATTTACATTCGTTGTTATAGATGTTAGTTAGTGAAAAAGAAAACCATTATTGATTTGTAGTTTAATTTCTATTTGGATGGTTTATATAGGGCTTCAACACGCCTCAGCTTGGGCATGAAAATATTTCCCTCATGGAGAGTGATCATCAGATGGTGGTAAGTGATTATTTTGTTAAATATATCATTTTTATAATGTAATTTTTATATATTAATGTCTTTACTTCTTATTGTAAGAGATAAAACTTCACCAAGAACTAAACACTAGGAGGAGTAGCAGGAGCACTCCTTGAGCGCAACAAAAATGAGTGACAAATGTATCACCATCTGATCAAAAAGAAAAGGGAAAGAGTTTATTTTGTGAGCATGGAGAGCAATGACTTTTGATTCCAAATCCCTTTGTTGTATGCCTACATGGCAGTTTTGTACATATTTTGTACTGGATATATTTGACATTGTATGCCTATATGGCATTCTAGTAAGCCTATATTTCTATTTTGTACCTATATTTCATACTTATATTGACATATATTGATGTATGCCTACATGGCTATTTGGTTAATACAAATCTTTTTTAACGATGGTGTCCATATTTTCATTCTAAATTGATGGTTCAATAGATATGAGTTATGTATATTCCAGTGTATACTTTGTGACTTACATGTTTTCATGTGTATACCTTGTATTCATGCATATACTTTGTATTAATTTGTGTATATTATGTATTCGTGTGTATAGTTCAAGGCTTATGTGTTTTTTAGTACTTGTGCTTCCCTTATTCACATGTACATGTTTGACTTATTCACGTGTATACTTATTAATTAGTTATCCCTAGCATTGATCATTGTTGTCCTTCATTATTTGTCTTGAATATCAATTGATTGATGCTACACAACTTTCTCTCAAAGAAAAAAAAACACATTTTTTTGGTATTTCATGAAATGATTCATAAAAAGATTCCAATATATTTAATCCTTTGATTGGAGCAACTCAACTAAGCAATGGATACATAATCTTCACAACACTTGAAAAACATAATATTCAAAGTAAATGAAGTAGTTAACTTCTTGACACATTATCATACAAACATTTATCTTCAATAGTCTTTAAACATTTTCACAGCATAATCCTGATAGTGCAAAATGAATTGTTATGTTCTTGATGCATCACCGTATAAACACATCGAAAGATTTATATGTCAACTTTTTGCAATATTATTTCTTGTATATGAAATGGATTAGGGAGAAAGCAAGTTATATTTTATAATACAAATAAGAAATGGACTCAATGCTGTCCTAGACCCCAAAATAGTTCTATTTAACAAAGCAACACCCTCACAATCACTCTTCCAATTGCAAAAAACCATTGGGTAGCATTTACTAGCCTGTAAATCCACAAAATCCATAATTTTTAGGGCGTGATTGGCCCTCTAACCCCACTATCCTCTAAACCCTCACTTTTCTCAAATTTCACCAAGGTTTATTGAAAACCCTATATGCAGACGTCATAAAACCTCAAAACCTCTTCCAACACTCTTCATTCTACTTGCACAAACTTAATTGACCACCAAATTATGCTGCGTCTTGACTTTACCCACTTTTACTCCCTCAAACCTCTCTTTTTCATTCAAAACCCCTCTTTTTCCAAGTAGGGCATCATGCCATAACATACTTTTGACCTCCCTTGTCCTTGTACACTAGTTGAACACATCAAGCTCCACAACCTCACCCTATTTCCAACCTATTCTAACTTATTCTCAATAAATTTCTTCTTTTCACCTCGTCTAGCCTTCCTTTTAAGGCCTAAATTATGAATTTTGATCAAGGGAAGAATTAGTAATCTCTTCCAATTCCTTTACCAATTCTATTTTCTTATTTGTACTCCCTATCGTACTTACATAATTGACTCAAATGACCCCACACTAACTCAAAACTAAAAACAAGATCACAAAATGGCCTATCATGGCCTTATTTGACCTTATAATGACTAAAAGCACTGAACTAGAACTTCTTCATCAAATGGAGGAATAAGGTGCTTTGCACCAATGATCATACACTTTTTGTGTGGAATACTCAAACTTCTCAACCATCATGTGTATGTTTCTCTTTTCAATTGTTTTGCATGCCATCATAAGGGATCAAGCTGGTTGAACGTAACTCAAAGTAATTCCATGTGTTTGGGTGCAAAAGAGGACCATGCCTAACATAAACAAACCTATCAAGACACATTGGAGTAGTTTCTTTGGTCACACGAATTGCAAAATGAAAGTTGCACCACTTTGCAACTTTACACTACTTGCATTTGACACTTTTTCCATCAAGTGAAAACTAGAAACCACAGGAAGACAACTCTGAGATGACAAAAATTGAGAGAGGTTATTATAGAGGGGCCCAATACAATCTTGTAGGCTTAGACATAAGAGTTCGTAAGTATCACAATTTCCAATTAATAGCCCGTCAAAGTTTGCTTTCTGTTTGCACTTTGGACCCTTAAGGTATCAAGTCAGTTGAACGTAGCTTAGAGTGATTATGCATGTTTGGGTGTGAAAGAGGACCATGCCTAGTGTAAACGTACCAATCCAGATGTGTTTAAATAGTCTGTTTGGTCACACGAGTTGCAGAACGAAAGTTACACCACTTTGCAACTTTAAACTACTTGCATTTGACAACTTTTTTCCCAAGTGAAAATCTTCCACCACAAGAAATCCACTTTGAGATAGTGAAAATTGAGAGAGGTTTTTGTAGAGAGGCCCAACATGATCTCATAATATTAGATGAGAAGTTTCGAAGCATCACGGTATTTGAGTAACATCATGTTGAAGTTTATAGCCATTTTGCACTTTGTACTCTTAAGGGATTGATCCAGTTGAACATAGCTCAAAGTGATTCCGCATGTTTGGGTGTGAAAGAGGACCATGTATAGCATAAAAATACCTATTTGAATGTATTGGAATAGTCTGTTTGGTCACACGAGTTGCAAAACAAAATTTGCACCACTTTGCGACTTTGCATTGCTTGCATTTGATACTTTCTCCAGCAAGTGAAAATCCGCCACCACAAGAAAACCACTCTAAGATAGAAAAAATTGAGAGAGTTTTTTGTAGAGGGTCTCAACATGATCCCATAGGATCAGACGATAAGTTTCTAAGCATCATGGTATCTAAGTAACAACATGTTGAAGTTTGCAACCATTTTACACTTTGAACTCTTAAGGGATTGATCTAGTTGAATGTAGCTCAGAGCGATTCCACATGTTTGGATGCGAAAGAGGACCGTTCCTAGAATAAAAATACCTATTCAGATGCATCAAAACAGTCTGTTTGGTCACACGAGTTGCAGAACGAAAGTTGCACCACTTTGCAACTTTGTATTACTTGCATTTGACACTTTTTTCATCAAGTGAAAATCTGTCACCATGAGAAAACCATTCTAAGATAGTGAAAACCGAGAGATGTTTTTATAGAGGGCCCCAACATGATCCTATAGGATCAGACGAGAAGTTTCTAAGCATCACAGTATCTAAGTAACAACATGTTAAAGTTTGCAGCCATTTTGTACTTTGGACTCTTAAGGAATTGATCTACTTGAATGTAGCTCAGAGCGATTCCGCATGTTTGGGTATGAAAGAGGACCATGCCTAGCGTAAACATACCTATTTGGGAATGTTGGAATAGTCTGTTTGGACACATGAGTTGTAGAACGAAAGTTGCACCACTTTGCAACTTTGCACTGCTTGCATTTGACACTTTTTCCATCAAGTGAAAATCTGACACCATGGGAAAACCACTCCAAGATAGCAAAAACTGAGAGATTATTTTGTAGAGGGGCCCACCATGATCCCATATAATCAGACGAAAAATTTTCTAAGCATCACGGTATTTGAGTAACAACATGCCAAAGTTTGCACCATTTTGCACTTTGGACTCTTAAGGGATCGATCTGGTTGAACATAGCTTAGAGCAATTCTACATGTTTGGGTGTGCAAGAGGACCATGCCTAGCATAAACATACCTATTCGGATGTGTGGGAACAGTTTTTTTGGTCACACAAGTTGCAGAACAAAAGTTGCACCGCTTTGCAACTTTCAACTACTTGTGTTTTACAACTTTTTCCCCAAGTGAAAATCCGCCACCACGGGTAGACCACTCTGAGATAGTGAAAAATGAGAGAGATTTTTGTAGAGGGGTCACAATGCGATCCCATAGGATCAAATGAGAATTTTCTAAGCATCATGGTATTCAAGTAACAACATGCTAAAGTTTGCATCATTTTGCACTTTGGACTCTTAAGGGATCGATTTGGTTGAATGTAGCTTGAAGTGATTCTGCATGTTTGGGTGAAAAATAGGACCATTCCTAGTGTAAACATACATATTTGGATGCATTGGAATAGTTTTTTCGGTCACACGAGTTGTAGAACAAAAGTTGCACCATTTTGTAACTTTCAACTACTTGCATTTGATAACTTTTTCTCCAATTCAAAATCTACCACCATGGGAAAACCACTCTGAGATAGCAAAAACCAAGAGAGGTTTTTGTAGAGGGGACCAACGTGATCCCATAGGATTGGATGATAATTTTCTAAGCTTCATGGTATCCGAGTAACAACATGTTGAAGTTTGGAGCCATTTTGCACTTTGAACTCTTAAGGGATCGATCCAATTGAACGTAGCTCAGAGTGATTTTGCATGTTTGGGTGCAAAAGAGGACCATTCCTAGCGTAAAAGTACATATTCAGATGTGTTGGAATAGTTTGTTTGGTCACACAAGTTGCAGAATGAAATTTGAACCACTTTACAACTTTGCACCGCTTGCATTTGATACTTTTTCCATCAAATGAAAATTGGACACCACAGAAAAACCACTCCAAGATAACAAAAACTGAGAGAATTTATTGTAGAGGGGCCCAACATGATCTTGTAGACTTAAAAAAAGATTTCATAAGTGCCATGGTTTCCGAGTAATACCCTATCAAAGATTGTTGCCCTTTTGCACTTTGGACCCTTAAGGGATCAAGCCAGTTGAACATAGCTCATAGCGATTCTACATGTTTGGGTGTGAAAGAGTACCATTCCTAGCATAAATGTACTATTACTAGTGTAAATGTACCATGTACTTAGAAGAATATTAATAAAATTTATTTTTTCCTTTCATTTTTTTTATTTTTACCATAAATCTGATGTTTCGTTAAATTGTACGGTTCCATAAAGGGTGATTGTGTTCTCTTTTTCAATCTCTTTATGTTTCCACAGACCCAATACATATTTAGAAACCCATTTTGATGTTAGGGTGCTTATTTGGTGAAAGGGAATAATTTTTATGGGGTTTTTGTTGTTTCCCCTATAGATTTTGATGGAAAAGGGCATGAAAAATGAGGTTTCACCCTAGGGTTTGATAAAATATTTTAAAATTCAAATTTTGCAAATTTTCCTATTGAAGGCATTTAGAGAACAAGGCACTCGTGCAGCAAACATGAACTCCAAAATTACAATATTTGAGTAAATCTCATTACAAGTAAATCTCATTAAAATGACTTAAGTACTTCGCTCTCATGGATCTTTTAAAATGTTACTCATACATTCAAAATTCTCTTTAAATGTCTACATCATAGGTGCTCATTATGAGGTTAAGTTCAATTGAGTAACTTGAGATTCCATCACTAAGCTTCACACACTCTTTTATAATGGCTTCAAATCAGAATTGAGATTTATCAAGATCATCAAAATAAGGATGTTGCATTTCTTTTTTGTTTGAGATTCTCTTTGATGGCTCATAAATCAGCATTTTCTGCAACAAGAGACCAATCAATTTTTAGTAGTTTACTTAAAAATACACAAAGTAAAAGAGAAAAAGAAAGAGCAACCAAAATGGAAATGAAATGAAAATAAATGGAAGGCACTTATAGATAGGCATGCCAGTCTCTCAACTTAGTCACTCCCGGTCATACATCTTCACTGGGAGTTCCAAGATACCTATTGCACACAACACCTCTCATGAATAGACTAAGTTGAAATTTGAGATGCTCTTATAATGTTTGCTCATGATAAGGTTAACTTCAAATGAATAACTTGAAATTCCCTCACCAAGCTTTGCACACACTTTTGTAATGGCTTAAAATCATGGTTGAGATTTGTCAACATCATCAAAATAAGGATGTTGCATTTCTTTTCTGATTGAGATTCTCTTGGATGGCTCATAAATCTGAATTTTTTGCAAGGGGACACCAATCAACTTTTAGTAGGTTACTTACAAATAGGAATAGTAAAAGAAGATGATAGCATTGCCATCAAACAAATTAATGTGCATACAAGTATAAATTAATAAGAACCAATGTGGATACTTACAAATTAATCCAACGAACCATCTGGATCTACTCTACTCTTTATTGTGTCAAGAATTTCCTCGTGGTCAAACTCGCGGACCTTCCACAAGACCTTGTTCAAAGGTCTACCCCCATATTTGGTCAAATGAATATTGGATTCCACAACAAGGTTTGAGTAATGAAGAATCTTATGATGTGTGTCAAAGTCCTAAAACAACCAATGTTTAACACTCTTATGTGGGTACCTTCTAAGCCACATTCCAGTAACAATAACCAATCCTGTAGGGTATTCTATGTTTTCTCCATCTATAACTAGGGTCTCCAATTTCTTTTTGGCCTCAACAAAATGACACAAGTAACAGTTTGTTCCCTCTTCATTGTCCTCATCTGCAATAATTGCATAAACATGCCCTGGATTGATATGTGTAGCAAATCTCTTGAATTTAGTCAACATTATGAATACACTTCAAAGTAATATAACAATATAGATTTTCAAAAACTAAGCAAGAAAATATATTACCTAGTTGAACTAGATCTGATACATGGTCAAAGTCGACCAATGATTCCATCTGTGTCAGTTTCAATGTCATTGAAGGGCGATATGTGTGAAGTGGGATAAGATAACTTGTCAACCATTTTTCAACCCACTCCCCTGGCTCATAATCATTCAAGACTTACATTGTACATGAAGAAAAAAGCATGCCATCTTTCATGTATCAATACTCCATGAACCTGCATTTGAGCTAAGGAAAGAGTGTAGCTCACTCGATCATGTTAGTGTACAACAATCCTCATATGGTTTAATGTTAGTATCATCCATCAACCAAAAATATCTACAAACTGAAGATGTAACTTCATTACCTGGAACCATCGAAGCATTACACCACTCGATGATTGATCTTGGATCTACCAACTTTGCATTGTCTTTATATTTTAACTCTTCTCATGCTAATACTCTTGTCACGCATGCTCCTGCACCATCATGCTCCCCCTTTCCATGCCCAGCCTCACAAAAGTTCCACATATATTGTACACCTATAATTACATGCATCCTACTCAACTAGTAGAACATGTGTGAGTTCTTGAACTTTGTATCATAATTATCTAACCATATTATATGTCGACTGTATGGTATGCCCCTCTGAGCCAAATCATTATGAACATCTAGAATCAACCTTGCACGAACTCTGGAGAATGTGTGTGATCATCACTAATATAAAAGTGATATTCCCTCAATACCTTCCTTTGGTCCTTTGTACTATTAGCTACATGAATGAATGCTATTTGCACAAATATTGAAACCTATGTGGAGTTGTAATTCTGTGACTGCACCTCACAATGTGGTTGTAGAGTGTAGTTCTCTGAAAACTCAACCACTGATACTATGCTGCCAACTCAAAAGGTGTCCTTGCATAGCTTGAATTGTGTGTCCAACCATCAAGCTCTATGGGTATGCCTTGCATACTCATACACTATATTGTCATGAAACATGGACATAAATTGATACACTGGAATCTTTTGAATAACAAAATCACACCTTTTTGCTTGAGACCCATCTTTTGTAACATATGCCACTTTTTTATACTTCCTAAACTCTACTAGTTTTTGTCCCACCTCATTTGCGCCTTATATATGTTGAAATACTAGCATATGCTGCAAGCCACTGCAACACTCACATGAACCATCGAAGCATGTTGTTCTGCAGAATATTTGGCTATTCTCTATTTCACATAATTTTTTTGATAAGAACTCTCTTGAAGATTTTGGTGGGGCTTTTATGCCACAACCCTACAAAACATCATTAGTATGCAAATCACAACATATAGAATGATAAACATTGTAATGGTTAGAGAATTCAATATGTAGTCTACAACAACAAGTAGTGTGTGTGTGATTTATCTTGACATAAAAAGGTTTAAGCATTTCAAAAAATCTTTGAAAAATACTAATTTGAGAATAATCCATTTGAAATTTACAAAAAACTTGGGTTTGAGTCATATTCAAAAAAATGCTTTAGATGTGGCTCACGGTTCCAACTACCAATTCTCCTTCTTACCACATCCCTTTGATTCAAATATGGCCTTGTATTACTCTTCCAATACTCTTCAATTAGTGTTCTTAATGCTTCAACAACTTTTTTATCTTTTTGTGGTAGTCTCCCGAAGAATGCCCATAATTCATTTGGATCTGTGCCCTCAATTCTTTGCCACCTTTGAATGACTTTTGATGAATTTTTTTACTAATTCTCATTTGTTCACTCATCTTTCTAATGAGACGAGCTCTCTTTGTTTGACTACTTACCAAAGTTGATGTAATGACATGTTGTGTGACATTACTATCCTTTGAGCGTGAGGTCTTACTCACACTCTCATATGCATCCATTAGATTCTTCACAATAGTGTTTTCACTCGATGCATTCAATGTTCTCAACCCAAGAGTCTTCATGATGTCTCTATACTTTATACCCTGCATCATTTCAACAAATAGTTGACATCTTGTGGTCTCATTCAGCCTTTAAAAGTAGAATTTCCAAATCTTATCAGCACATCTTCTACAACTGCATGCTAGAATCTTACCTTCCATGTGTTGTAAAATATCCTCATCAATATTAATAAAATACTTTAGATTTCTACGCAAAATTCTAGGTGGTGTTCTCCTAGGTACATACATCTCAACATAAGGAATTTCATCAATATTTAATTGAGGTGGGCTAGATTGCATACCTTCGATTGAGGGTGGATTAGAAGACATACCTTGAGGTTCTCATGGGGATGATGGTTTACCTTCTTCGTCAAATGCAAGTGATGATTTACTCTCAACTTGAGATGTGTTGGATGGTATCCAACCATATTCACTTGCAATATATGGTGTCCATCCATATTCACTTGCGGTAGCTAGTGTCCCTCCATATTCGCTTGTGCTTAATGGTGTCCCTTCGTACTCACTTTCTGTAGAGGGTGTGTCTCCAACTATGGTATATGAATCTATCTTACCATGATGCTTTTGCATTCATGCCCTTTGTGCTACCAAATCTTGTTTTCTTTTTGACTGTTGAGGTTCCTCTTCAATTGGCTTGTTTTCATCAATAGTACCCAATTTCTTCTTTTCACAATATGTCACCACCTGTTCTCTCTCCTTTGCTTTGAAGGTTTCATACTCTTCATCTGTTAGTTTATTCCTTCTTTCTTTCCTTGGCATGGTGGATAATTTTACTTGTAGCATGGTAATGAGATGAATATTAGTTCCTAATGTATTTTTCCATTCAAATAAATGAAATATATGTCATTCATTCAAGGCTTCATAAAAGATACTTACAATCATCCTGTACAAGAGTATTTCTAGCATAGACAAAGGTGGTGCAGGGGCATGCCATGATTACAAGATAGGTAGAATTACATTGTTTTCCTTGTGTAAATGGGGTGTTAAAGAAGGGTTTTGTTGAAATGTTGAAGGAACCTTCCATGTAATGGTTGTTTGATTTTTTGCAAGGAATTTTTGAAGTGTTGTTGGTATTGGTGAGGTCTGGTAAGCCCAGTTGTCAAGACTTTCAATAAACACTAGGTTATTTGCATGAAAGTTTTTGAAAGAGGAAAAAACAGGTTTTACAGGGACCCAGAACCACAAAGTTTACAAACAAAAGAAAAGATCAACAAAGATCCCATAAACAGAGAGGTTGTAGAGAGGATAAAAAAATGACAGAGCCACAACCACCAAAAAAGACAACAAGGGTCATAGAAAAGACCCAAAAAGACCAGACAAAATGCCAACAGTGACTAAACTTGGGACTTTAATGTTTTTGTTGTCTCAACTTCCATGTCATTCATTTCCTAAACCCCCCTCTTTAAGGTCTGGACCATCTCGGTAGTAGGGGGCACTTTCCTCTTAAGGTTATTTGCATGAAAGTTGAGGGTTTGGTGGTACAACATTTTAAAGGTCAAGGATCTGAGAAATAATGGTTGAATTTTTTTTCTTGTAACATAATTAGTGTCTGTTAGTTGATATTTGGTGAAAACAAAGTGTTTTGGAGGTACCTCCTTTGTAAAAGAGGGCTATTTGGTGGCCTAGAAGGTAAGGCAACCTATTGGTTTTCAATATTGTTGCAAAGAAACCTCTTGAAACATTTGGATATGTTGTGTTAGGAGTTGAAGTGTGTCTCAGATGATGATTTTTAGTTCTTTGTATGGCCTTCTCTAAAATATATTGAGAAAAAGCAGTGTTGAAGGGCTATAAGCCTTTAGGTGTGTGTTTGGGATAAGTTGAGTGTATAGTGTTTAAGGGGCTAGTTTGTTGTTTCAATCTGATCATTTTGAGTTGGTTGGGGTTTTCACCACCTAGGTTGCTATCACACTGCCCCTACCTTCTCAACCCTACCCTATTGGCAAGCTATCTCACTCACTAGCTTTCCAATGTAGTAGGGTTGTGAAGGTAGTGGCAGAGTATGGCTCATATAAATGGGGTGTCACGGTCATAGAAATAGGGTGTCACCATTATGTATCACTGTGGCACCCCATATCTATGAGGCATGTGCTTCCCCTACCTTCTCAACCCTACCGCACTGGAAAACTAGTGGAGCGTTGGCAAGGTAGATCACTCACTAGCTTTCCAATGCGGTAGGGTTGAGGAGGTAGGGGCAGCGTATGCCTCCTCAACCCTACCGCATTGGCAAGCTAGTGGAGCATTAGAAAGCTAGCTCACTCACTATCTTGCCAATGCGGTAGGGTTGAGAAGGTAGGGGAAGCATATGCCTAATAGAAATAGGGTTTCATAGTGATTATATCACTGTGACACCTCATTTCTATAAGGCATACGCTACCCCTACCATGTCAACCATTTCTAAGACCGGCCTAAACACAAATTTTTAAAGTTTGAAAGTAATTTAAAATGGTGTATTGAACCATTCCTCTCATTGTGGCCACTCTAACTCAAGGAATGGGTCCACAACATAACCTAAAGGGTGTGGGAATATTGAGTAAGTACAGGGGAGGTCAAGAGTTGAGTTGGGCATAAAGCCCTAGAGTGAAATTTGGTGTTTTCCATGTGAATTTGAGAGGTTTTGACATGCTAAAGTGAGTATTGTCTTAGTGCAGCATTGTTTCTTGATGAATTGAGTTTGTGTAGGATATTTTAGACCTGTTTGAAGTGGTGGCATATTTTGATAAGGTTGGGAAGTGTGTTTTCCAATAAGCCCTAGGTTATTTGGCTTAAAAAGAGGGTTTTTGGTTTTGGCATCTTGGTGGATGAATATTTGAGAACTAATTGTGAACTCTTTGGTTTTAATACATATAAATTTATTCCCACATTTTTTTGAAGGTTTTGGTCAAGTTTCAAGATAATTTTCTTTGCTAAAGTGTCCTAATTTGAGGCCTACTTGGTGTAGAAAGCCTAATTTTAGAAAGTTGTTACAAAGTAACCAATAGTGGTTTGTTGGCATGTGATTGTGTACCCTAAAGGGTCCTTGAAATGGTTCAATTCTTGGTCTAAAAGAATCTTATCAAGAAGAAATACCTGATTAAATGATTTGGCAATGGTACAAGGAAGAGTGTTGATTTGGTGAAAAGTGGAGTTTTGAGAATTGTGTCTTGTGAATTGTTGTTGTTGGTTGTTTTTTTGTGTTTAGTTGTGTTGCAGGACCTCCCTTGGTTTCATCACAATTCAAATCCTTTTTCCATGCTTCCATTTTGAGCCATGATTGCAAGATATGTTGCACCTTTCCCCATGTTGCTAACTTAGCCTTGAATAAAGAGTCTTCTAATAGTGGAGAGAAGGGTTAGAATCCCTTGTAGGTAGACTAATCAATGAAAAATTTAAAATATATCACAAATAAAAGTCATGAGGTAGGTTTAGTGATGAGGTAAATTTAGAAATAGAGATGAAAACCAAAATAGTTTCTAAGATATATCAATGTGGGAGGAGTATACTCCAATTTTTTAGAGACATGTATGGAAAATTTGGTAGCATAGACAAGGAAATGAGTTGCTTGGTATAATTTTTTGATAAAATACCTCAATGAAAGCTTCAGAGAGTGGTATGCACATTCATAATAAAGGATTGAGAAATGATGTTTTATTTTACTTCCTTAAAACGTATGTCATATATATATGTGCATACAAAATGTGGAAGCATACACAAGCTAAGTCAATTGTTAAATAACAAAATGCCTCAAAGAGATGTGGTTTAAAAATTTAATTGGAAAGTGTATAGTTCTAATTGTGTAATTTAAAATGTGGATTGACAACCTAAGGTTATAATGACAAACAAACAATGATCAATATGGAATA
>VDFB02167596.1:16993-43590 GCA_007258455.2 Sequoia sempervirens
GGTATATAGGGTATAGAAAAATAGAGAAAATAAATCTATTAAAAATCCAACTTTCTCATAATGCGAGTGTATTTTGAAGTAGAGATATGGTTGTTTTAGGAAGAAATAACGTGATCACATTATAATGCGAGCATGTTTGTGTTGCACTAAAAATGAGTAAAAAAAACTTAATATACTTGTGATCTCAAGGCCCACATTCAACATATTCTCCTGGTTCTACACGTGCTCCAACAAAAAGTAGCTTTTTGATGATGTTGTGAAGTGTGCATGCATGTTTTCACATTCCACCACCTTTTTCATGATATTTCCACTACCTTTGCATGAAATAGAAGAGTTTTCACATTGAAAGACATATACTATCAATTCAAGTTTGAATTCCATTGAAAATTGATATACAATTGAAGTTTGGAGGGGAACAAGCTTTTGAAAAAGTCAAATTGTTGAGGATTTTGAAGAAAGAAGAAGCTAAGGCTACATAATTGGGTTGAACTCCTCCATTTGAAACTCTGGTTTTTTAGGTATGTGAATTCTTTACACATTTTCTTTCATTCTATTATGGATTGCTTTCATTTTTGTTATTTTGCATATTCCATATTGATCATTGTTTGTTTGTCATTATAACCTTAGGTTGTCAATCCACATTTTAAATTACACAATTAGAACTATACACTTTCCAATTAAATTTTTAAACCACATCTCTTTGAGGCATTTTGTTATTTAACAATTGACTTACCTTGTGTATGCTTCCACATTTTGTATACACATATATATATGACATACATTTTAAGGAAGTAAAATAAAACATCATTTCTCAATCCTTTATTATGGAAGTGCATACCACTCTCTGAAGCTTTCATTGAAGTTTTTTGTCAAACAATTATACCAAGTAGCTCATTTCCTTATGTATGCTACCAAATTTTCTATACATCTCTTTAAAAAATTCGAATATACTCCTCCCACATTGATAGATCTTAGAAACTATTTTGGTTTTCATCTCTATTTCTAAAGTTACCTCATCACTAAACGTACCTCATCACTTTTATTTGTGATATATTTTAAATTTTTCATTGATTAGTCTACCTACAAGGGATTCTAACCCTTCTCTCCACTATTAGAAGACTCTTTATTCAAGGCTAAGTTAGCAACATGGGGAAAGGTGCAACCTATCTTGCAATCATGGCTCAAAATGGAAGCATGGAAAAAGGATTTGAATTGTGATGAAACCAGGGGAGGTCCTGCAACACAACTAAACACAAAAAAACAACCAACAACAACAATTCACAAGACACAATTCTCAAAACTCTTCACTTTTCACCAAATCGGCACTCTTCCTTGTACCATTGCCAAATCATTCAATCAAGTATTTCTTCTTGATAAGATTCTTTGAGACCAAGAATTGAACCATTTCAAGGACCCTTCAGGGTACACAATCACATGCCAACAAACCACTATTGGTTACTTTGTAACAACTTTCTCAAATTAGGCTTTCTACACCAAGTAGGCCTCAAATTAGGACACTTTAGCAAAGAAAATTATCTTGAAACCTGACCAAAACCTCCAAAAAAAAGTGGGAAGAAATTTATATGTATTAAAACCAAAGATTTCACAATTAGTTCTCAAAAATTCATCCACCAAGATGCCAAAACCAAAAACCCTCTTTTTAAGCCAAATAACCTATGACTTATTGGAAAACACACTTCCCAACCTTATCAAAATATGTCACCACTTCAAACAGGTCTAAAATATCCTACACAAACTCAATTCATCAAGAAACAATGCTGCACTAAGACAATACTCACTTTAGCATGTCAAAACCTCTCAAATTCACATGGAAAACACCAAATTTCACTCTAGGGATTTATGCCCAACTCAACTCTTGACCTCCCCTGTACTTACTCAATATTCCCACACCCTTTTAGTTATGTTGTAGACCCATTCCTTGAGTTAGAGTGGCCACAGTGAGAGGAATGGTTCAATACACCATTTTAAATTACTTTCAAACCTTAAGACTTTGTGTTTAGGCCGGTCTTAGAAATGGTTGACATGGTAGGGGTAGCGTATGCCTTATAGAAATGAGGTGTAATGGTGATATAATCACTATGACACCCTATTTCTATTAGGCATATGCTTCCCCTACCTTCTCAACCCTACCTCATTGGCACGCTAATGAGTGAGCTAGCTTTCTAACGCTCCACTATCTAGCCAATGCGGTAGGGTTGAGGAGGCATACGCTGCCCCTACCTCCTCAACCCTACCACATTGGCAAGCTAGTGAGTGAGCTACCTTGCCAATGCTCCACTAGTTTTCCAATGTGGTAGGGTTGAGAAGGTAGGGGAAGCACATGCCTCATAGATATGGGGTGTCACAGTGATACATCATCGTGACACCCCATTTCTATGACCGTGACACCCCATTTATATGAGGCATACGCTGCCACTACCTTCACAACCCTACCGCATTGGCAAGCTAGTGAGTGAGCTAGCTTTCCAATAGGGTAGGGTTGAGAAGGTAGGGGCAGCGCATGGTCCGCACTTTAAAGAGGAGGGTGGGTTTTAGGAACGAATGATATGGGCTCTGCGACAAAAAAAAAACATTAAATCTCAAGTTTAGTCACCGTCGTGATTTTGTCCGCCTTTGGGTCTTTCATGACCCTTGTTGTCTTTTTGGTGGTTGTGTAATTTTAATGGCCTTTGTTATCCTCTCTATAGCTTCTCTGTTTATGGGATTTTTGTTGATCTTTTCTTTTGTTTATAAACTTTGTGGTTTCAGGTCCCTATAAAACCCATTTTTTCCTCTTCCAAAAATTTTCATGCAAATAACCTAGTGTTTATTGAAAGTCTTGACAACTGGGCTTACTAGACCTCACCAATACCAACAACACTTCAAAAATGCCTTGCAAAAACTTAGACAACCATTACATGGAAGGTTCCTTCAACATTTCAACAAAACCCTTCTTTAACACCCCATTTACACAAGGAAAACAATGTAATTCTGCCTATCTTGTAATCATGGCATGCCCCTGCACCACCTTTGTCTATGCTAGAAATACTCTTGTACAGGATGATTGTAAGTATCTTTTATGAAGCCTTGAATGAATGACATATATTTCATTTATTTGAATGGAAAAATACGTTAGGAACTAATATTCATCTCATTACCATGCTACAAGTAAAATTATCCACCATGCCAAGGAAAGAAAGAAGGAATAAACTAATAGATGAAGAGTATGAAACCTTCAAAGCAAAGGAGAGAATAGGTGGCGACATATCGAGAAAAGAAGAAATTGGGTACTATTGATGAAAACAAGCCAATTTAAGAGGAACCTTAACCGTTAAAAAGAGAACAGGATTTGGTAGCACAAAGGGCACGAATGTGAAAGCATCGTGGTAAGATAGATTCATATACCATAGCTGGAAACACACCCTCTACAGAAAGTGAGTATGAAGGGACACCATTACGCACAAGCGAATATGGAGGGACACTAGCTACCATAAGTGAATATGGAGGAACACCATATATTGCAAGTGAATATGGATGGATACCATCCAACACATCTCAAGTTGAGAGTAAATCATCACTTGGATTTGATGAAGAAGGTATGGCATCATCCCCTTGAGAACCTCAAGGTATGTCTTCTACTCCACCCTCGATCGAAGGTACGCAATCTAGCCCACCTCAATTAAATATTGATGAAATTCCTAATGTTGAGATGTATGTACCTAGGAGAACACCACCTAGAATTTTGCGTAGAAAGACAAAGTATTTTATTAATATTGATGAGGCTATTTTGCAACACATGGAAGGTAAGATTCCAACATGCAGTTGTAGAAGATGTGTTGATAAGATTTTGAAATTCTACTTTGAAAGGCTAAATGAGACCGCAAGATGTCAACTATTTGCTGAAATGATGTAGGGTATAAATTATAGAGACATCATGAAGACTCTTGGGTTGAGAACATTGAATGCATCGAGTGAAACACTATTGTGAAGAATCTAATGGATGCATATGAGAGTGTGGGTAAGACCTCATGCTCAAAGGATAGTAATGTCACACAACATGTCATTACATCAACTTTGGTAAGTAGTCAAACAAAGAGAGCTCATCTCATTAGAAAGATGAGTAAACAAATGAGAATTAGTAAAAAACTTCATCAAAATTCATTCAAAGGTGGCAAAGAATTGAGGGCACCGATTCAAATGAATTATGGGAATTCTCGGGGAGACTGCCACAAAAAGATAAAAAAGTTGTTGAAGCATTGAGAACACTAATTGAAGAGTATTGGAAGAGTAACACAAGGCCATCTCTGAATCAAAGGGATGTGGTAAGAAGGAGAATTGGTAGTCAAAATCATGAGCCACATCTAAAGCATTTTGAATATGACTCAAACCCAATTTTTTTGTAAATTTCAAATGGATTATCCTCAAATTAGTATTTTTCAATATTTTTGAAATGCTTAAACCTTTTATGTCAAGATAAATCACACACACACACACTACTTGTTGTTGTAGACTACATATTGAATTCTCTAACCATTACAATGTTTATCATTCTATATGTTGTGATTTGCATACTAATGATGTTTTGTAGGATTGTGGCATAGAAGCCCCACCAAAATCTTCAAGAGAGTTCTTATCAAAAAAATTATGTGAAATAGAGAATGGCCAAATATTCTGCAGGACAACATGCTTGGATGGTTCATGTGAGCGTTGTAGTGGCTTGTAGCATATGTTAGTATTTCAACATATAAGCCGAAAATGGAGGTGGGACAAAAAGAAACTGGTAAGAGTTAAAGAGGGGAAGTATAAAACAATGGCATACATTACAAAAGATGGTAATAAAAAAAAAGGTGTGATTTGGTTATTTAGAAGATTCCAGTGTATCAGTTGATGTCTGTTTTATGACAATACAGTCTATGAGTATGCAAGGCATACCCATAGAGGCTTCGATGGTTGGACCACGAAATTCAAGCTATGCAAGGACACCTTTTGAGTTGGCAGCATAGTATCAGTGGTTGAGTTTTCAGAGAACTACACTCTACAACCACATTGTGAGGTGCAGTCACAGAATTACAACTCCACATAGGTTTCAATATTTGTGCAAATAGCATTCATTCATGTAGCTAATAGTACAAAGGACCAAAGGAAGGTATTGAGGGAATATCACTTTTATATTAGTGATGATCACACACATTCTCCAGAGTTCGTGCAAGGTTGATTCTAGATGTTCATAATGATTTGGCTCAGAGGGGCATACCATACAGTCGACATATAATATGGTTAGATAATTATGATACAAAGTTCAAGAACTCACACATGTTCTACTAGTTGAGTAGGATGCATGTAATTATAGGTGTACAATATATGTGGAACTTTTGTGAGGCTGGGCATGGAAAGGGGGAGCATGATGGTGCAGGAGCATGCGTGACAAGAGTATTAGCATGAGAAGAGTTAAAATATAAAGACAATGCAAAGTTGGTAGATCCAAGATCAATCATCGAGTGGTGTAATGCTTCGATGGTTCCAGGTAATGAAGTTACATCTTCAGTTTGTAGATATTTTTGGTTGATGGATGATACTAACATTAAACCATATGAGGATTGTTGTACACTAACATGATCGAGTGAGCTACACTCTTTCCTTAGCTCAAATGCAGGTTCATGGAGTATTGATACATGAAAGATGGCATGCTTTTTTCTTCATGTACAATGTAAGTCTTGAATGATTATGAGCCAGGGGAGTGGGTTGAAAAATGGTTGACAAGTTATCTTATCCCACTTCACACATATCGCCCTTCAATGACATTGAAACTGACACAGATGGAATCATTGGTCGACTTTGACCATGTATCAGATCTAGTTCAACTAGGTAATATATTTTCTTGCTTAGTTTTTGAAAATCTATATTGTTATATTACTTTGAAGTGTATTCATAATGTTGACTAAATTCAAGAGATTTGCTACACATATCAATCCAGGGCATGTTTATGCAATTATTGCAGATGAGGACAATGAAGAGGGAACAAACTGTTACTTGTGTCATTTTGTTGAGGCCAAAAAGAAATTGGAGACCCTAGTTATAGATGGAGAAAACATAGAATACCCTACAGGATTGGTTATTGTTACTGGAATGTGGCTTAGAAGGTACCCACATAAGAGTGTTAAACATTGGTTGTTTTAGGACTTTGACACACATCATAAGATTCTTCATTACTCAAACCTTGTTGTGGAATCCAATATTCATTTGACCAAATATGGGGGTAGACCTTTGAACAAGGTCTTGTGGAAGGTCCGCGAGTTTGACCACGAGGAAATTCTTGACACAATAAAGAGTAGAGTAGATCCAGATGGTTCGTTGGATTAATTTGTAAGTATCCACATTGGTTCTTATTAATTTATACTTGTATGCACATTAATTTGTTTGATGGCAATGCTATCATCTTCTTTTACTATTCCTATTTGTAAGTAACCTACTAAAAGTTGATTGGTGTCCCCTTGCAAAAAATTCAGATTTATGAGCCATCCAAGAGAATCTCAATCAGAAAAGAAATGCAACATCCTTATTTTGATGATGTTGACAAATCTCAACCATGATTTTAAGCCATTACAAAAGTGTGTGCAAAGCTTGGTGAGGGAATTTCAAGTTATTCATTTGAAGTTAACCTTATCATGAGCAAACATTATAAGAGCATCTCAAATTTCAACTTAGTCTATTCATGAGAGGTGTTGTGTGCAATAGGTATCTTGGAACTCCCAGTGAAGATGTATGACCGGGAGTGACTAAGTTGAGAGACTGGCATGCCTATCTATAAGTGCCTTCCATTTATTTTCATTTCATTTCCATTTTGGTTGCTCTTTCTTTTTCTCTTTTACTTTGTGTATTTTTAAGTAAACTACTAAAAATTGATTGGTCTCTTGTTGCAGAAAATGCTGATTTATGAGCCATCAAAGAGAATCTCAAACAAAAAAGAAATGCAACATCCTTATTTTGATGATCTTGATAAATCTCAATTCTGATTTGAAGCCATTATAAAAGAGTGTGTGAAGCTTAGTGATGGAATCTCAAGTTACTCAATTGAACTTAACCTCATAATGAGCACCTATGATGTAGACATTTAAAGAGAATTTTGAATGTATGAGTAACATTTTAAAAGATCCATGAGAGCGAAGTACTTAAGTCATTTTAATGAGATTTACTTGTAATGAGATTTACTCAAATATTGTAATTTTGGAGTTCATGTTTGCTGCACGAGTGCCTTGTTCTCTAAATGCCTTCAATAGGAAAATTTGCAAAATTTGAATTTTAAAATATTTTATCAAACCCTAGGGTGAAACCTCATTTTTCATGCCCTTTTCCATCAAAATCTATAGGGGAAACAACAAAAACCCCATAAAAATTATTCCCTTTCACCAAATAAGCACCCTAACATCAAAATGGGTTTCTAAATATGTATTGGGTCTGTGGAAACATAAAGAGATTGAAAAAGAGAACACAATCACCCTTTATGGAACCGTACAATTTAACGAAACATCAGATTTATGGTAAAAATAAAAAAAATGAAAGGAAAAAATAAATTTTATTAATATTCTTCTAAGTACATGGTACATTTACACTAGTAATAGTACATTTATGCTAGGAATGGTACTCTTTCACACCCAAACATGTAGAATCGCTATGAGCTATGTTCAACTGGCTTGATCCCTTAAGGGTCCAAAGTGCAAAAGGGCAACAATCTTTGATAGGGTATTACTCGGAAACCATGGCACTTATGAAATCTTTTTTTAAGTCTACAAGATCATGTTGGGCCCCTCTACAATAAATTCTCTCAGTTTTTGTTATCTTGGAGTGGTTTTTCTGTGGTGTCCAATTTTCATTTGATGGAAAAAGTATCAAATGCAAGCGGTGCAAAGTTGTAAAGTGGTTCAAATTTCATTCTGCAACTTGTGTGACCAAACAAACTATTCCAACACATCTGAATATGTACTTTTACGCTAGGAATGGTCCTCTTTTGCACCCAAACATGCAAAATCACTCTGAGCTACGTTCAATTGGATCGATCCCTTAAGAGTTCAAAGTGCAAAATGGCTCCAAACTTCAACATGTTGTTACTCGGATACCATGAAGCTTAGAAAATTATCATCCAATCCTATGGGATCACGTTGGTCCCCTCTACAAAAACCTCTCTTGGTTTTTGCTATCTCAGAGTGGTTTTCCCATGGTGGTAGATTTTGAATTGGAGAAAAAGTTATCAAATGCAAGTAGTTGAAAGTTACAAAATGGTGCAACTTTTGTTCTACAACTCGTGTGACCGAAAAAACTATTCCAATGCATCCAAATATGTATGTTTACACTAGGAATGGTCCTATTTTTCACCCAAACATGCAGAATCACTTCAAGCTACATTCAACCAAATCGATCCCTTAAGAGTCCAAAGTGCAAAATGATGCAAACTTTAGCATGTTGTTACTTGAATACCATGATGCTTAGAAAATTCTCATTTGATCCTATGGGATCGCATTGTGACCCCTCTACAAAAATCTCTCTCATTTTTCACTATCTCAGAGTGGTCTACCCGTGGTGGCGGATTTTCACTTGGGGAAAAAGTTGTAAAACACAAGTAGTTGAAAGTTGCAAAGCGGTGCAACTTTTGTTCTGCAACTTGTGTGACCAAAAAAACTGTTCCCACACATCCGAATAGGTATGTTTATGCTAGGCATGGTCCTCTTGCACACCCAAACATGTAGAATTGCTCTAAGCTATGTTCAACCAGATCGATCCCTTAAGAGTCCAAAGTGCAAAATGGTGCAAACTTTGGCATGTTGTTACTCAAATACCGTGATGCTTAGAAAATTTTTCGTCTGATTATATGGGATCATGGTGGGCCCCTCTACAAAATAATCTCTCAGTTTTTGCTATCTTGGAGTGGTTTTCCCATGGTGTCAGATTTTCACTTGATGGAAAAAGTGTCAAATGCAAGCAGTGCAAAGTTGCAAAGTGGTGCAACTTTCGTTCTACAACTCATGTGTCCAAACAGACTATTCCAACATTCCCAAATAGGTATGTTTACGCTAGGCATGGTCCTCTTTCATACCCAAACATGCGGAATCGCTCTGAGCTACATTCAAGTAGATCAATTCCTTAAGAGTCCAAAGTACAAAATGGCTGCAAACTTTAACATGTTGTTACTTAGATACTGTGATGCTTAGAAACTTCTCGTCTGATCCTATAGGATCATGTTGGGGCCCTCTATAAAAACATCTCTCGGTTTTCACTATCTTAGAATGGTTTTCTCATGGTGACAGATTTTCACTTGATGAAAAAAGTGTCAAATGCAAGTAATACAAAGTTGCAAAGTGGTGCAACTTTCGTTCTGCAACTCGTGTGACCAAACAGACTGTTTTGATGCATCTGAATAGGTATTTTTATTCTAGGAACGGTCCTCTTTCGCATCCAAACATGTGGAATCGCTCTGAGCTACATTCAACTAGATCAATCCCTTAAGAGTTCAAAGTGTAAAATGGTTGCAAACTTCAACATGTTGTTACTTAGATACCATGATGCTTAGAAACTTATCGTCTGATCCTATGGGATCATGTTGAGACCCTCTACAAAAAACTCTCTCAATTTTTTCTATCTTAGAGTGGTTTTCTTGTGGTGGCGGATTTTCACTTGCTGGAGAAAGTATCAAATGCAAGCAATGCAAAGTCGCAAAGTGGTGCAAATTTTGTTTTGCAACTCGTGTGACCAAACAGACTATTCCAATACATTCAAATAGGTATTTTTATGCTATACATGGTCCTCTTTCACACCCAAACATGCGGAATCACTTTGAGCTATGTTCAACTGGATCAATCCCTTAAGAGTACAAAGTGCAAAATGGCTATAAACTTCAACATGATGTTACTCAAATACCGTGATGCTTCGAAACTTCTCATCTAATATTATGAGATCATGTTGGGCCTCTCTACAAAAACCTCTCTCAATTTTCACTATCTCAAAGTGGATTTCTTGTGGTGGAAGATTTTCACTTGGGAAAAAAGTTGTCAAATGCAAGTAGTTTAAAGTTGCAAAGTGGTGTAACTTTCGTTCTGCAACTCGTGTGACCAAACAGACTATTTAAACACATCTGGATTGGTACGTTTACACTAGGCATGGTCCTCTTTCACACCCAAACATGCATAATCACTCTAAGCTACGTTCAACTGACTTGATACCTTAAGGGTCCAAAGTGCAAACAGAAAGCAAACTTTGACGGGCTATTAATTGGAAATTGTGATACTTACGAACTCTTATGTCTAAGCCTACAAGATTGTATTGGGCCCCTCTATAATAACCTCTCTCAATTTTTGTCATCTCAGAGTTGTCTTCCTGTGGTTTCTAGTTTTCACTTGATGGAAAAAGTGTCAAATGCAAGTAGTGTAAAGTTGCAAAGTGGTGCAACTTTCATTTTGCAATTCGTGTGACCAAAGAAACTACTCCAATGTGTCTTGATAGGTTTGTTTATGTTAGGCATGGTCCTCTTTTGCACCCAAACACATGGAATTACTTTGAGTTACGTTCAACCAGCTTGATCCCTTATGATGGCATGCAAAACAATTGAAAAGAGAAACATACACATGATGGTTGAGAAGTTTGAGTATTCCACACAAAAAGTGTATGATCATTGGTGCAAAGCACCTTATTCCTCCATTTGATGAAGAAGTTCTAGTTCAGTGCTTTTAGTCATTATAAGGTCAAATAAGGCCATGATAGGCCATTTTGTGATCTTGTTTTTAGTTTTGAGTTAGTGTGGGGTCATTTGAGTCAATTATGTAAGTACGATAGGGAGTACAAATAAGAAAATAGAATTGGTAAAGGAATTGGAAGAGATTACTAATTCTTCCCTTGATCAAAATTCATAATTTAGGCCTTAAAAGGAAGGCTAGACGAGGTGAAAAGAAGAAATTTATTGAGAATAAGTTAGAATAGGTTGGAAATAGGGTGAGGTTGTGGAGCTTGATGTGTTCAACTAGTGTACAAGGACAAGGGAGGTCAAAAGTATGTTATGGCATGATGCCCTACTTGGAAAAAGAGGGGTTTTGAATGAAAAAGAGAGGTTTGAGGGAGTAAAAGTGGGTAAAGTCAAGACGCAGCATAATTTGGTGGTCAATTAAGTTTGTGCAAGTAGAATGAAGAGTGTTGGAAGAGGTTTTGAGGTTTTATGACGTCTGCATATAGGGTTTTCAATAAACCTTGGTGAAATTTGAGAAAAGTGAGGGTTTAGAGGATAGTGGGGTTAGAGGGCCAATCACGCCCTAAAAATTATGGATTTTGTGGATTTACAGGCTAGTAAATGCTACCCAATGGTTTTTTGCAATTGGAAGAGTGATTGTGAGGGTGTTGCTTTGTTAAATAGAACTATTTTGGGGTCTAGGACAGCATTGAGTCCATTTCTTATTTGTATTATAAAATATAACTTGCTTTCTCCCTAATCCATTTCATATACAAGAAATAATATTGCAAAAAGTTGACATATAAATCTTTCGATGTGTTTATACGGTGATGCATCAAGAACATAACAATTCATTTTGCACTATCAGGATTATGCTGTGAAAATGTTTAAAGACTATTGAAGATAAATGTTTGTATGATAATGTGTCAAGAAGTTAACTACTTCATTTACTTTGAATATTATGTTTTTCAAGTGTTGTGAAGATTATGTATCCATTGCTTAGTTGAGTTGCTCCAATCAAAGGATTAAATATATTGGAATCTTTTTATGAATCATTTCATGAAATACCAAAAAAATGTGTTTTTTTTTCTTTGAGAGAAAGTTGTGTAGCATCAATCAATTGATATTCAAGACAAATAATGAAGGACAACAATGATCAATGCTAGGGATAACTAATTAATAAGTATACACGTGAATAAGTCAAACATGTACATGTGAATAAGGGAAGCACAAGTACTAAAAAACACATAAGCCTTGAACTATACACACGAATACATAATATACACAAATTAATACAAAGTATATGCATGAATACAAGGTATACACATGAAAACATGTAAGTCACAAAGTATACACTGGAATATACATAACTCATATCTATTGAACCATCAATTTAGAATGAAAATATGGACACCATCGTTAAAAAAGATTTGTATTAACCAAATAGCCATGTAGGCATACATCAATATATGTCAATATAAGTATGAAATATAGGTACAAAATAGAAATATAGGCTTACTAGAATGCCATATAGGCATACAATGTCAAATATATCCAGTACAAAATATGTACAAAACTGCCATGTAGGCATACAACAAAGGGATTTGGAATCAAAAGTCATTGCTCTCCATGCTCACAAAATAAACTCTTTCCCTTTTCTTTTTGATCAGATGGTGATACATTTGTCACTCATTTTTGTTGCGCTCAAGGAGTGCTCCTGCTACTCCTCCTAGTGTTTAGTTCTTGGTGAAGTTTTATCTCTTACAATAAGAAGTAAAGACATTAATATATAAAAATTACATTATAAAAATGATATATTTAACAAAATAATCACTTACCACCATCTGATGATCACTCTCCATGAGGGAAATATTTTCATGCCCAAGCTGAGGCGTGTTGAAGCCCTATATAAACCATCCAAATAGAAATTAAACTACAAATCAATAATGGTTTTCTTTTTCACTAACCAACATCTATAACAATGAATGTAAATTGAAATTTAGTAATTTGCCTCATACCTCCCCTGTCAGAGCCATCGAGGATTATATAGAAGATGAAACACTGATCTTCATTTCCCTCATCACATTTAGAGGTGTTTTAGCTTGCAACATCTAAAAATAAAAGAACAAATTATTCAGTCACCAAAACTACAATAGCGATCCATGTCATGACATAATGTATGAGATAATGAACAAAATTTTGAGTACTTATTAAACTATATATTTTTGACTATCATGCTTACTATTTTCCCTATCCATATCTTGTTCGAAAGGACATGTTTTAAGGCTTTTAACCATAGCAGCAAGTCGGTAAATGCTTTTGTAGAAATGTACGATAACTGTGGTGGCATAGAGAAGGAAGTGAACTGTTTGAAAAAATGCCTCAAAGAAATGGGGTCTTGTGGTGATGGAATGCCATTACAAACAAATGCATGTCATGGTATTCCATCACCATAAGACCACATTTCTTTCATGCATTTTTTCAGACAATTCATTTCCTTCTCTATGGTATTATTGCTTACTATTATGATTTGATAGATATTTTTCCAAGCATCCATAGTTTGTTGGAAATTACCTATTTTAAGCTTTTAGCCATAGCAGCAAGGAAATGAGTAGTTTGATGAAATGCTTTGGGACACATGTATGGAAAATGTGGTATCATAGAAAAGGTGGTGAGTTGTTTGAAGAAATTCCTCGAAGAAATGTGGTCTCATGGTGATCGAATGGAATTCCATCACCATGAGACCACATTTATTTGAGACATTTTTTCAAACTACTAACTTCCTTGTCTATGTTATTGCTTACTATTATGCTTTGATAGATTTTTTCCAAGCATGCATAATTTGTCATGTAGGTGCACCTTTGCAAGAACATGCCTCCATGAGGAAAATTTAGGAGTTTGAATTGGATAAGGTGTTTTGATAATGTAATAAGGATTAAATAGAAATTTTGGAGGTTGTAATAGTCTTAGTTAGTTAATTTAGGCATAAAGTGAAAAATTGCAAAATATTGACAAAGTTATGAATTTCAAATGTTGTAAAAATGCAAAAAAGGTGTAAAGGCATGGAATTCCAAGGGTCAAAGTAGTTGTAGAGGTTATTGAGTTGTTGTAGGAAGTTGGAAAGGTTGGTAAATTTTTAAAAAGGATATGATCCATCGATGTAAGTTGTTGTTGGAAAGGTTGAATTTTTGAGACATTTTTTCAAAAAACTCATTGCCTTGTCTATACTATTGCTTACTATTATTCTTTCATATGTTCCTTCCAACCATCCATAGCATAGACAAGGTAGTGAATTGTTTGAAAAGATGTCAAGAAGTAAAAATTGGTCTCATGGGATGCCATGACAAGAAAATGCAATTAGAAGCTATTCCTAGACTTATTACTTATGCTATGTGAAGTAATTGCATCACTGCTTATGTTGACTTTCTAAACAACTATATTGTAGTTGAAATTTTGTCATCTATCAACATCTAGTTATTAGTTATGGAATGTGAAGTAATGCTTTGAGTTTGAATGATGTACAATGCAACATAATCAACGATATGAATATAAACTACACAAATCTATTAAGTACAATTCATTAGTTAAACTCTCTATTCTATTACCTACATGTAGGTTTGAGTAAATCCACTGGCACTGGGAGGTGTTCCCTTGAAACCTCCAATATTAGCCTATTCAACATCCAAAATCACATATTAAAATACCATTCGTAAAACAATGCTATTAACATGTAATAAATTTATAATTGTTTACTACTTACATACCCCACCGATAGGTGTAGGGATGGTGTATCCAGTCTCAACACTGTGATCCTACAATTTTATTAAAATCATAAAATTAAATTAGTTAATCTTGCATTTCCAAATCAAAATTTAATAAATTAAATTCAATGAACATGCTAACTTTTACTTGAGTATAAATGTCATATGCCTCATGAAAAATGTCAGTTGCCCTCTCCATCTCCATAGCTACAAACGGATCCTGCGTAGCAGCCTCCTGAGTGTCGGTGGGGTCATATGAACAAGTTTCCCCGTAATATTGACACACATGGGTTTGAAGGCCACCACTTGAAGACTCCCCTAGATGGCGTTGTAGAATAGGGCTAGTATGTTGGATGACACTCTTGGTCAAAGTGTTGATCACCTGCAATGTCTCTACATCGGCACTCTCCTTCATGACGAAAGGCATAACAACATTCTCATGAGGTAGCCAAGCAAGAGCTCGTTTCCCTTGCCGCATAGGATCTGGCTATGCACCGGGTCTATCCTGATCAGATCCCCCACCTATCCCATGTAACTCCCTCATATCAAAATAATTTGGGATTTTGTTCAATATGAATTCACTATATAGTTTCCTAAGGAAATACTTGCAAGACTTCACAATTTTTGCACAGTGGGTAATCAAAAACCATGTACCACCTATTATAAAAATAGTTCCTAATTTGTTGGTGGTGGCACCAATGAATAGGAAACCTCTTTGCATTGATGGTAAGATTTTGATTTGTGTGTGTGTTAGTGAATAATGAGCACAAATAACCTTTTGTAATTTTTAAATTCTTTACATCTTTATATGATAGTTTATCCACATAATAAGCCCTAGCTGCTTGCCTCCTATCTTGCCATCCAGTTATTTGTTTGCTAATTTAACCTACATTTTTTAACATATCTTTCAATGAACTTGCCAGGGTCATTATTTCCGTAGTTGAGCCATTTGGATCACTCAACCTACTAATTATATCCTCAATTTGTTTTTTGTTGTTCTCAATTTCACTCATTAAATTTTGTTGAGTGCCAGGATGGTGTTGAGTGAATCGTGGAGGAGGTTGTTGTTGTGGCTGATTTTTTTGTTGAGGATTTTGTTCTTGAGGATTTGGTTGCTCTTCTTGTTGAGGATTTTGTTGCTCTTCTTGTTGAGGATTTTGAGGGTTTGTAGGTTGATTTGCATCTCCTACAAATTCAAAAAAAAAAATTCAAATACAACCTAAAACTAACAAATTCAAACTAAAACAATCCTTACCTCCTCCACCTCCTCCTCCTTGTATCCTTGTGTTGTGCCGGCGGTGATAAATATTTTTCCAGTACCTCCCCTTGCTCCTAGGAAACCTTGTGGTTTGTTTGTAGCACAACAAAAAACAGTCAAAATGCAAATGAATGTGTTCCGCTTTTTGCTTTAACGCGTCATAATCGGCGCTTGATACCTCGGCACGCTCAATGTTATGCGCTTGCTCCGCGTTATGGGATCATTGTGGTTGAGCCTCAGGCTCAACACACCAAGCCATAACGCGAGTGCATTATAATGTGCTCATGTTATGAATTTTCAAAACATTTTTTTAAAAGTGGCCACAAATTGGCTACCCATCTCCATGCACCCACCCCTTGCTCCATGTTTCATCTTTCCTCCAATTTTTACCATTGATTAAATTTTTTAATCTTAACCCTTCATTTCTCATTTGTCCCCCTATAGATAGGTCACTATTTGGAGACAAATGGATCCATCTTTTAAGAGAAAAATTATGCTGTTAAAATAACTTTTAGTTGCACTCATATTTAGCACTTATTTATCATCCTTTTAGCTTAATTTATTTGAATCATTAGCTTAACTCATCCACTAATGGCTTCCATGATAACATAGGTGCATACATTTAGCATATTTTGTAATTAGGATTTTAATCTTTTGAAGCTTGCATACATTTAGAGCAGATTTGCATACACTCAAATCAATCATCTTAGCATTCATTATGTTAATTTAGTATTTAAATCATTTTTTCTCAAACATTTTTCATCGGTTTCATCAATTCTCTTCAATAGAATCGATCAAAATAAGCTCATTATCCAAGGGATTGGGAAAGGGTCATCATTCCACATCAATTTAACACCACTCCCCCAATAGGATAAGTTTTAATGGATTAGAATAGGTGTTTTTGAAGATTTCATGATTTAATATGTTAGTTTTGATGGATTTTTAGTTTAGTTTATATTGGATGACCTTAGTTTCAAAATTTCAAACCCTTTGGTCTAAGTATGGATACTCTTTGAAAAAACCTTGATATTGATGCTTGTCCTAAAGATTTATTCTTAGAGACTTCTAAATATTTCAAGGTTTACATCTCAATCCATACTTCCCGAAGTTAACCTAGGTAACTATGCCCCTAACTTCACCCTTTTCACAAAATGGACTTTGTGTAATGAATTATGTTTTTGACATAGACATTTAGTTTGAAACTTAAGCCAGACAAAGTGATTTTGGTAAAAAGAAACTCATTTAAGCAAGATAAATTGACAAATTGAACCCCACATGACCATTTTTCATTTGATTTCTCTAGTTGAACAACCAAACCTTACACCCACTATCATTCAACCAAACTTTGAACTAATTGAGGGAGAACAAATAGATATAATTAGTAGTTTGAGAAGCTTCACTTTTGAAACAAAGGAACACCAATCCAGTGGAGAAACACAACATACATCTTAGATGAACAATAGGAACAATCCAATATTGTGGTTGGATGACCCATATTACCACCTCTTGCATGGCAATAAATATCCTCTTTTCTATAATCTTGGGCTTCTCCAAATGATCTCTCACAAAATCAAAATCCCTAAGAGAAGGTCTACGCGCCATCACTTCAAACATTGGCATCATAGCCAAAAATTTGTGAAGAGACACCTTGTGAGTCTTTATTGCAATAGGAACATTTTGGTAAGGAATTTTTATAGATGCATTTCAATGAATGATCTAGACATGTATGCTCAATATGAACCCCTCATTTAAGTCAACATTGGTCTTTTGGATTGAGTTACTTCTAGGGTCAAGCATATTTCTCACTGCCTTAGTCATGTAAAACAAAAGGTTCCCTCTAGGTCAACATTGGTTCAAACATCTTCATCTATTCTTCATCATATTTTCACCCTTCACTTCAATTATCTTTGCAAATCTTTGAACACACCAACACTTTTTGACTTAAGAAATCTATCAACCCAAATGATAACTTAACTATTTTGTATGTATGAATCCTTTTTCATGCACTTAGTTAAGTTAGTTATCACTTTTGGACTAGGTTATCGTGAAGGTCACAAGTCTACCTTAAAGATTCACAAGTTCATTAAACATCCTTTATCCAAACATCAAACATCAAACCTATACGTCAAAAGCATTGTCCCAAAACATTTGCAAAGATAACTCTCCACATCATTCACCTTTTTCATCTCCCATTATCACTGCTGCTCGAAAATGACTTAGAGCATCCCTTTTACCAAGATTTGAGTCAACTGGAGAGTTTAAACATTACAAATCTCAACAAAACTTTCCCATAGGTGACCCAAAATTTATGGTAAATACAAGAGAATCATGGAGGAAACCAAAGTCCCATCCACCACAAGTGACCCAAACTCACAAGAATTTGATCCAATGAGTCATTTTATCCCCTCATAACAACCCTAAGATCCATTGGGACAATATGAGGTAGAAGATGTCACAAACAATCCCCTTGAGCTTACTAAGGAAGAAATCCTTGAGTATAAACAAGAATGTCATGCCTTCAAGAAAGTGGCTTCAATTCCCCCATATTTTGTCACACAAACCTTGGCACAAGGCTTAACTCCAACTATGATTCAACCAACTCCATCCCTTGTTCCAAGTCAACCCCAAACATCTAGTTTTGCAACTAGACTAGGAACCAACCTTGGTCTCAATTCATGTCTAGGAACAAACAAAACTTTGGGTATTCACAACATGACCATTCCATTAACTACCAACCTTCCCCAAAACACAAGTTGGACACCAACATTTGGTAAACCACTTACATTCCGTGATGCCACAACAACCTCAAAATTTTGAGTGCAACCATCTTCATCCATCACCACAAATACCCCAAGTTTTCCTAACGTTACACAAGGTAATGTGAACCAAGTGCATCAAGTAGGACAACAAGGGAAAGTTAACACTCTCAGGTGAAGTCAACCCATTGAAACATCAAAACAAGTGGTTACCTAAACTACTCAAGTCAATCCACCATCCACATCAACCCCATCTATCATCAATTCAAATCAAAGCAACACCTTGGTCACAAACCCCATCAACCAAGGTAATACCTTGGTCCCACCTCAAATACAACAAGCGAACCCTTTCAATCAATTGATGCAAGGTCCTAATATTCCATTGCCATTGCAATACCAAATGACACCATCATCATCCTTAGCATTGGTCCCTCACCTCATGCAAAATCAAATGGGACTTCAACCTTACATTCCTCCATCCCAATCCACCATTTTACAAGGAATGTTAAACCAAGGAAACCCCCAACCTCTCATTATCAACCCACAACCCAATGAAACCATAAACACCCAAAACCCATTGTAGATGCCCTAGCAACAAAATGCTTCTACATTGCAAGCACATGCTCTAGATTTACAACAAGCACAACAAGCTCATCAGCAAGTGTTGCAAGCACAAGATCAAGCTTTGCAACAACAACAAGCCTATTAGCAAGCCTTGAAACAACAAAAAACTCATGCTCTAGCTTTTCAACAAGCACAAGATGCCTACCAACAAGAAATGCAACAACAAAAATCTCAATTACAAGCCTTAGTCGCACAACAACAACAAGAAGTTGAACAACAAGCCTCATTCACACAACAACAAAAACAAGCAAACAAAGTAGTCCTCATGGTCCAATAACAACAACAAGCCTTACTAGCTCAGTAGTATGCCCAACACCACCACCACCAACAACAAGGTTCCTACTATAATCCTCAATAGAACATTATCAATACGAACATGTTAGGAACATATACACCTCCACCATAATCACCTTCACAATATCCTACACCACCATACACACCATACAACACCTCATCATATCAAAATCCCACGTCCAATCCATCTCTCATCACAGAATATGCAACATATTTTCCTCCACCAAATCCACAAGATGATGTAGAATCACAACTTAAAGTGTTAACACAAGAAATGTAGGATATCCAGATGGAAAAAATGAAGAAGTCCCATACACAACAAAAACTATGTCCATATCCATTTGATCAACACATTACAATGGTACCATTCCCTCCCAATTTTGAGGTTCCCAAATTTGATAAATACAAAGGGAGATGGAATCATATGGACCACATCAAGGAATTCAATCTCATGTGTATGGTCACCTACAATGAGTCCTATTTAATGTACCTCTTTCCACAAAGCTTGATAGGCCCATCCATCAACCGGCTTTCTCAATTTCCTCCAAATATCAAAACCTTCCAAGAAATCACCAATAAATTCATAGATCACTTCTCCTTTAATCTTTGCATTTATGTGAGCCTAGAAGATTTGTACACCCTCAAACAAAACAAAGGAGAATATTTCACCAATTTCTTACAATGATGGAGGCAAAGAGCTAGTAAAAGAAATTGGACCATTCCTGACGAACAAGTGGGGATAATCATAGAAAAATGTTCATCCAAATCTATCCTTCCACTTAAAGATGCAATGTATAACCACTTACATTGAGCTTTTCCCTAGGGCCCTCAACATTGAGAGAGCCCTAATCTCATGGGGAAACACACAATTGTATAGAGACAACCACCCATACACTAGTTCTAACAAAAAATCTCGCTTTTGGGCCAAGAACAAGAATGTTACTAGCTAGTGATGGTGTTGTCGATGCAAAGGTGGTCTTAACTACTCCTAGGAAAAAAAACACCCAGCCCATTAACACACAACTATACATGCAACCATCAAACAATCAACCAACGATCAATGCTACAAATAGTCCACATGGGTCACCACAAATAACAAATAGTGCTCCCAAGTGATAATTCACTCCCTTAGGGGAACCTATGGAGGATCTTCTAAAGTAGTTGATATAGTCTAATCTTATCACAGTCCCAAATTTCTCAAACTATCAAGAGCCACTGAATTTCGCTGATACAAAGGTCATAGCACAAAAAACTATTTTAGACTGAAGCATCTAAAAGATCTTATTGAACAAGGAGACATTGATGTTGATAAAAAATATGGGAATGAAAATCTAAAACTTTACACAAATCCTTGATCATACAAAAGCAAAAAAATTGGGAAAGGCATCAACCTAAAATAACATAAATCATACCCATGATACCATAGTGGGACATATTTTTTTATCACAACATGAGGAATCAGATACACATCAAGATACTATTTAAAAAAAAAATCCAAACCAATCAATAGTGTTTAGCAATATTTCATATCGTAATGACATCAAGTGGGTATCAGATTGTGATATCTCTCCCACATATTACTCAATGATTGGGCATGTTGAAGAAATTCCAAACTAACAAGAAATATCCCTTATTTCATTCATACACACAAACTATTGTGAAGAGTCTTTTATCGATGATTTATCATCCACCTAAGGATCATGTCAAGAAGAGGCTCTTGAGGATAATGAAATTTACTTCGAATGGAGTCAGGATCAAGAGCCCCTATCCCCAGATTTTCACCAAGGGCTAAGGGACATCTTTCACACCATTTTAAACTCCAAAGATGTCTTTGAGATCACCCCTGAGATGTTTCTTTCTGATGGACATATAGTGTTCTTCATCTGAAACAAGAGTCTCCCACTCTTGATATTCCCAGACAAGAACAAGTAGTAGTTGAGATTCTTGATTCTTATAGTGATTGTACATCATCAACATCTTTTGAATTAGGACCAACATATTTTGAAGTAGTATCAACAAATAATGGAATTAGAGCAAATAGTTCATATTCTTGAATAGTAGGAACCCATAGCACTATCATGTATTCATGACAAGTCATATTCAATGGCTATGGATCAGAGGATACATTATCAGGGAAAATGTTGATAATACCTTCACAACACCAGGCATAATATTGACTACAAAAAACATCAATGTATGGGGCATGAAGGATCCTTATGATGAAAATACTATCAACACTACAAATAGTCATATCATGAATCGTCATCCACCCATCATCCCATACTCAAATTGGGAGCAACGTGAAAATAAAAAAATTCTATCAAAGCAAGGAGAAGAACATTAAAGAAAATGAAGTAGTAAAGCAAAAAGGACATGTCAAGTACAAATGGATACCAAAGAAAATAAAGAAAATCATCCCTCCAAAACTCCATTAGTCAAAGAAACTATGGGGAAAAATAAAAAACGGAAATATATATTCATCAAAAGTGTCCTCAAATACAAAAGGAGTATTCTCAAGAAAGGAATGAAGTATATCCAATAGTTGGTCCTAATCCCATGAAAACATTTCTTCCCATCCATCATTTCTCATATTTCCAAGTTTGGAGAGTCAAAGGTTCCAAACCATTGACCAATCCATCTCATATTCCTTCAAGCATGACACCATGCACTTCATTCATGATATCCAATTCTTGCATTGACCATGTATTGGAAGCTACCCTTCATCATAAGGATTTTGAAGGTACCATATCGTGATGTGCACACATAGACAAGGTTAATTTCAGTATCCACAAGGTAGAACAAAGTTCTTCAAGGTTGTACCCAAGTGCTCATATCTTAGCAAAGTAGCTTCTTCAAGCAGGATATCATTGGCACATTATGATAGTAGCCTCTACATCAGTACCACCAGGTGGTTCAACATGAGGGTAAAAAATTTTAGAAAATCAAAAAAATAAAAAATATCAAAAAATCAAGAAAATAGTAAAAATATAAATCAACCTCTAGCAAAAACCACTACAGTGGTGCTTTAGGAAAGTACTATAATGAAATCTAGAAAAAAAAGTGTCATGAGTAGAATGGAGTGTCTATATGATCCTTCTTAGATAGAAGCATCTTATCCTTGTCATGATAAATCCAATGTTCCCTCTATCCATCCAATCCAGATTTATCTAGATATTCCACTTTATCTTGATCTTGACAAAGATTCAACATACACTTCAACTCTACTCATGGAAAAAAATTGATAGGCTCTTTACCATTTCATCTCATGAAGTCCCATAGCCCATAGCTAGCATGATTAAAATCTATTGAATTCTTTGAATCTACATTACCTATCTTGGTTTGTCTGCTGATCTATGAAGCATTTCTGCACATCAAAGACTCTTTATTTCTTTGAATGAATATTGATTCCATATATTTTATCTGACAACGTGACATCATGATCTAGGTATCGTTTACCTAAAAATATCATCAAAAATCCCAAAAACATTTGTAAAATCTTGTATAGCTGAAAATCCAAAAACACCAAAATCCTCTACAGCTAAAATCCAAAGACAAAGGTGATCCCACAATACTGGTTTACAATTTTGCCAACCGACACCTAACTAATTTTTCAACTAAATCTTCAATTTCTTCCACCTATAGTGCTAACCATCGAATTGAAGATGATGAAAACTAGTGATTTGTGACATTTTTTCTAGAGATTCTGGGAGTATTTTTTCAAAATTGTTGTTAAATCATTGCACTTATTTTTCCATCTCGCCTAAAAACTAGTTTTTTCTCAAAGAAACACCTTACTTTTGTTTACACTCCACCACATAACACATTATTTTTTTCCATGAAGGATAAAATCTTATTTTTTGAATATAGATTTTGTAACTACGAGCATGTAGTGCTTTCAATTGTTCTATAGTAAGCATTGAATATTTGCTCTCAATCAAGTTTCAAGTTAAACCAATTACACCAAACATAGTGACCTGTATAACACAACTTTTTTGCATGTACTCAAAATTCAATTCTAATTTTTTTGTTGGACTGCTGACTTAACATTATGTACTCATATTTTCAAAAATTTCAATCTCTCATTTTTCCACATGTAGAACAAAGAGCTTGATTTTTAGTGAAAACCTACATTCACAAGAAATAAAAAATAAATATAATAATAAAATGAAATTTATTTAAAATTATACGTTTTGGGAAGCTAATAATAAGGAATACATACTTACAAAAATAAATTTAATGAATTCCATTTTATTCCCCCAAAAGGTAAACTGTAAGTGGTTTTTTATTAGTATTTGATAGGTGTAAAGGAGACAATGTTATAGGTATTGTTTAAAAACTAGTGGGAAGTTTCATCCAAGGGGGTCATTCAAGGTGGTTTGTTCAAACCCTCTTCAATTGAAATCCTTTAAATGAAACTTTTCAAGGTTTAAATCATTATATTTTCTAAAAATATGTAATTTAAAAAAAATAAGGATCTCCCAAAAAGTGTAAACCACTATTGTGGAAGCACCCACATTCAAAAGATATAAATTCAAAATCCCAAAACATCCAAAACATCCAAAACACATCAAAAATCCCTAAATATGTCAAAACATCAAAAATACAAAAATAAAAGGTTCATGTCAAACTACAAGTCTCTAAACTTGAATGTAGGCAAGGCCATCATTAATGTGCCCCCAAGACACCCTAGGTCAGTCCTTTAGGAGTCTTCCATAATAAACTAGCATTCTATTGTGTGTTCATATCTCGTCATCAATAAGTCAAGTCAGTCGAACTACGTGGTCTCTACGTGTATCAAATAAGAAAGGCTTATCTTTGATCAACCCTTGAGGCCCCTAGGATAGTCTTTTAGATTAGGTTCTTGGTCAAAACTTAGAAAATCCCTAAACATTCAAATATCAGAAAAGCCTTGAATATTCAAAATCTAAGAAAATCGCAAAACATTTGAAAATTAGAAAAATACAAAAATATTGGAAAACCTTAGAAAACCCTAAACAACCTCAAATAACCAAAAACCAAAACATTCACATAAACTTTCAAAAAGACCAAAAAGAGCATCAAAACATTTTCAAAATACCAAAAACATTGAAATATTCCAGAAAATCCAAAAGCATCCATCCCATTTCACTTTCACCCACAATAAACCTTCACCCATAATAAATCAATCGTCATCTTCAACCTTTGGTAACAAAAATAGAAAATAAGTATCACAAGTCATAAAGTGAGAACATAAGTGTCAAAATCTAAAGTATAGATCATAGGTAAACCAGTCAGTGGAGTTTGTATCAATGACCTATCACACACCTAATCCTAAATCAAACCATATGATAACATGTCCTAGGATGTATCCTTGTGACAAAGGCATCAACATTAGTGTATAGTCGTAAAATTGCACCCCTTGCAATTTCACATACATGTTTGCATCTGCTTTAGTGTCCACTCCCTTAGCATCTTGAGTAGGCTCATTTTAGCCCTTGTATAAGCCTTTTTCCCTTCTCAGGATGCTCCAACACCCCTTTTTAGTAGCCACCCTCACGTGTTAGTTTTGCTTCAAACTTTGTCACTTTCTTGTTTTCATCATTTTGTAGCATGACATGTCTAGACACTAGCATGGCACACAAACATTTGCATGGCGTGCTAGCATCCTACAACATTTCAACATTCAAACGACTGTTTCCATTCATGTTTTCCACTTGTCAACGAGTTTTGTCAGTGTTAATGACTGGGAATGCCTGAAAAAGGCTCAAGAAGCTCTTCTTCTCTCTCCTTAAATGTCATCTTTTCACCTCATTTGGAGGCTCTTCTTCCTCTAAATTCTTCCAAGTCTTGTTAGCACTTCTCAAGCCTCATTCTAGCTTTTAGCTTCACTCCATCACTTGGTTACACAACTTCATATAGCTTGTTGTAGTAGCTTCAAGCTCTCTCAAGCTCCCTTTACAACACTCTTTGCAGCTATATTTCCCTTACTTCATGCTTGTGAGAATCTTGGGGATTTCATATCCCTTATTAACTGTATATTTACTTTGTGATATGGGTTGTCCTCCTTGAGCGAGGATTTCTTTTATCACCTCTTTTGTGATACGGGTTCTCCCCCTTGAGAGGGGTTTGCTTTTATCACTCCTACTTGGTGGTGTGGATTCTACTCATGAGCGGGTTTTTCTTTCACCACACACTTTGTTCATTTCTCTCTTTCTCTATCTTCTTTGTTGTCTGTGGAGGTGGGAACACCAAAACAGGTGTTTGACTAAGGAAAAACCCTATACAACCCCAACATTCTCTCCAGATATCATGCATGCAGGTTTTGAAGACATTCATGTGCTAGAGGCTTCATCACTTGTATGGTTATAAGTATTTATTGCATTTCTTCTTCTTGGGTATGTGTAGGATCATCATGGAAAAACAGGCCCTTAAGTGGCAAAAAATTAAAAAAAAGTCAAAGTTAGACAGCTTGACATAAAAATTTGAATAAGTTATCTATATTATTTTAAAAATATGTAAGAATAAAATCTTTAGAAAATTGAATGAAGTTTCTAAACTACTAGGTTTGTTTTTAAATCTATTTGGTGAAAATTTGAAATTTCAGTAGTACTTAAATTTCTGTGGAAACACAGAAGTAGGTGTCCTGTCTGACCACCCTAACCACAATAAAATAATAATATTTTTATAAGATTTTAGATATAGTAGAGGACTCGTGGTCCCATGTGATGCATATATTTTTTGTAATTTCTAGTAAGTAATTAATTATGATTTTTTTATTACAAATTTTAAAAAATATAAAAAATGTGTATGTCTGAACACCTTAACTTGGTCAAAACTTCATGAAATTCAATTTATCTTTTTTTAATCCGATAGTATACAAAGCATAGAATGTTAAGCATATTTTGGATTCAAAAAATGTGATACCATTTGAAAGCTATAGATGTTTTTCAATCAGCCTATCAATCAGGACTTTAGTCATAATTCATATAAAAAATGAATAATAATTACTTATTAAATTCAAAGTAAAGTATAATTTACATTGGTGGAAAGTTGAGAATCTCCTTTAAAAACCCTTTTCGTTTCATCAATTTTGGGTAAAAAAAGTCATCAACCACATACACATCATATTGCCACTTTTTGGCCCATCATGATCCTACACATACCCTCTTATCTTTATTAGTTCTACTTCATTTCATTGTAGTTCTATTACATTTTGT
>VDFB02167597.1:0-15538 GCA_007258455.2 Sequoia sempervirens
CACTCAACACAACACAAACCAACAACAACTCTTGTCAGATCATTAAACCCTCAAAATCACACTATCTCACAAAATTTCCTAAATTCCTTGTAGCATTGTGAATTGAGTCAATTGGGTATAACTTCCCTATAAGATGCTCTCATAATAGGACAAATAAATTTTTAGGGACCCATTTTGGAGTTTAAAAACATATCACAAACACTCAAAAGGTTACTTTGATACAACTCAAGCTCAAATTAGGCCTCTTTCACAAAGAACCTTGTCTTAGAAGTTATCCAAACCCTCCAAACTCATGTGAGCAGCAATTTTTAGGTGTCCAAACCTAGGAATCCACAATCACTTGTCAAAAATTCAACCTTCAAGATGCCTAACTCCAAAACCCTCTTTTATGGCCAAGAAACTAGGGTGTTATTGGAAAGCACATAACCGACCTCCACACAATATTATCAACACTTCAAAAAGGTCCAAAAAGGCATGTACAAACTCAATTCAAAATGAAAATTTGCTTCCACAACTAGATTCACAAAATTCCATATCAAAACCTCTGAAATTCTCATGGAAAACACAATTTTTCTGTAGAAGTTGAGAAAGCCAACTTCACAGACCCCAAAGATCACCTGCATGCAAATAACCTGTCACAAAAAGGAAGAGATGGAGTCAAAAAAAGCAAGGGTGCTTTGTAAACTTCAAGAGAGATTGCATTGAACGAATTAAAATAATTACAAAGATCAATCCTTAAAAGGACATCATGCAAACCTAAAAGTAACCCTAATAGGTAGACATTTAATAATTAATATAATTATTAAATGTCACAATATGCAAACTAAAGGGTATGTGCAGGATCATGATGGTCTAGAAAGTGGCAATATGATGGGTATGTGGCCGATGACTATTTTTTACTTAAAATTCCTTGAAATGAAAAGAGGTTTAAAGGAGATTATTAGATTTCTATGTCGATATAAATTATATGATTTACTTTGAATTTAATAAGTAATTATTATTCATTTTCTATTGAAATTATGACTAAATTCACGATTGATAGAGTTGATTAGAAAAGCATCTATAGCTTTCAAACTATCAACTTGTTTTGAATCAAAACATGCATCACATTCTAGCCTCGCCTATAGAGGATTAGAAAAAGGAAAATTGTTCTTTAGAATTTTTGACCAAGTTAAGGTGGTCCTATATATGAGTTTTTATATTTTTTAAAAGTTGTAATAATTTTTTTATAATTAATTATTTAATTAGAAAAAAATTATAAAAAAATATGCATCACATGGGGCATGGAGTCATCTACTTATCACAAAATATTGCTGTTTTTTGGTCTCATTTTGTCGTTAGAATTGATCCGAGGAAAAACACCTACTTCTTATTTTTCCTAAAATTTATTGTTTCAGATTTTCCCTTTGGCGATTTTTTGAAAAAAAAAACCTAATAGTTTAAAAACTACATTCAATTTTCTACAAATTCTATTGTTACATATTTTTGAAATAATATAGATAGCTTATTCAAATTTTTATGTCAAGTTGCCTAACTCTGATTTTCTGAATTTTTTGCCACTTAAGGGCCTGTTTTTTCCATGATGATCCTGCACATACCCTAAAGTGAAATCTTAAGAGAGGAATAAAGGTCACTTACCGGACAAAGGTGTGATGGAAAAAACAAAGGCGCTACACAACCCCCCCATGGCACTTTATAATATAGTGCGACTACAAAATATGGCACAACGTTATGTGCAAAATCCCTAAAATACATGTAGTATAGTGTGGCACTTTATCTCAGTACATTTACATAGAAGATTGATTACAAATGATGCTCAAAATTCCCACAAAGGACAAAATACTGGAAACACATGAAAAATAGCCAAAAACGAAGCATCCTATGCAAACGAGAAGTTCCTAAGAGCTTCTAGGTAATTTACTAAAGTGTGAAAACACAAAAAACTGAATAAAATATACTAGGAGTGAAATCTGGAAAAATTGCATGGATGGAATTGAAAAGGATTTGAAATATGGTTCCAACACTGTTGAGATAACGATAAATGGAGAAACTGGTCAAAACTTACGAGCTCAAGAATAAAAACAACTCCTCTAACTTCAACTAGCTATAGAATATACCAATAGACAAATGAAGTGATCGGAAGCAACACCACTAGAAAGTTGATGGAAGCATCTTTTTGATGATATCTCGTTTTCCAAAAGACAATATCATATGCCCAAGCTATGGCCTCTAGAAGAAAACAACTCCAAAGGGGGAAAAAACTAGTACTAGATTAAATTTGACGGTCGTTTGGCCATCGTAGCTGAAATATGGGCCTAAATTTGACGGCTAAATGGTCATCAACAGATTTGCACAACTGGGCTTATTCAAAAATGTTTTTTTTTTTTTTAAATAATAAAACTTTACAAATTATATTTTTTGTTTAAAAAATATATAAAAAATTGATTTCTTTAAAAAAAAATCATAAAAAATTGACCATGGGAAGGTACACGCATCACGATGCGATAGCAGTGCATTACCTCTAGGTTCTTTTAAAAAAAAAACAAAGAAACTTTTTTGAAGAAGCTTTTCAAAATTTAAAGCTTTTAAGAATTTTTTTTTACAATGTGAAAAAAAACTGCAAACTATTTTTTGGACGAAATTTTACCTCAATCCGAGTGCACAGTCATATGGGCAAAAAATTGTTTTGCCTCAAAAATCAACTGTTTCAAATGTAGGCCAGTTTACAGTCAATCTTTAGGTTTTTAGCTGCTCCAAACAAAATGGTGAGGTCCGTTTAGGCTGAAAATGATCTGAAAAATTAAGCACCCCCTGGATCTAGCAAAAAATGCCTTTTTTCAAACCCTCACAGATCTGACAAATGAAATCCAAATTTGATGAAACAAAGGTCGATCTTGACTATTCCAGTAGCTCTGGATTCAATGGAGAGATCTTATCTGACCCTGGATGCACTGAAAACTCCCACCTCTTGGATCAAAAAAGGAAAACCCCAAACCCTTGAAGCTCCAAAAAATCCTTCAAAACACGAACAAGAAGTAGCAGGTATGGAGCTCTGATACCATGTAGAAGTTGAGAAGACCAACTTCACAGACCCCAAAGATCACCTACATGCAAATAACCTGTCACAGAAAATAAGAGATGGAGTCAAAAAAAGCAAGGGTGATTTGTAAGCTTCAAGAGAGATTGTATTGACTGAATTAAAATAATTACAAAGATCAATCCTTAAAAGGATATCACGCAAAACCTAAAAGTAACCCTAATAGGTAAACATTTAATAATTAATATAATTATTAAATGTCACAATATGCAAACTAAAGAGAAATCTTAAGAGAGGAATAAAGGTAACTTAATTAACATAATTAAGTTAAAATATTTACTCTAACATTTCCAACATAGGGCTTCATGGCCAACACCCTTTTAGACCTCCCCTGCACTTTCTCAACATTCCTTCACTTGTTTACTCATGTTGCAAACCCATTCCTCAATTTATAGTGGCCACAATATGAGGAATGGGCCAATTTTTCATTTTTAAAGACCTACAAAACCTTAAATCTACAACTTCAAGTTGGTCTTAGAATTTTCTCAATAAATTGCTCAAAACTAAATGAAAAGCCGCAAGATTAGATTCAAATGAAATGTGAAACAAACACTTAAGCAATCCTAAACAATTTTAATCATTAATTTATTATACAGGTTGTACAGAGCCCCTGCAATCTTAGAAAATACAAAAAATGAAGGAAAATAGTGCTTTATTTTATTGAAATATTTTACAATCTTCACAATCAACCTTCACATCAAGTTCCTCATCTATTTTATACCTTTTCCCATAGAAATCCAACTATTCCTACTTCCTAAAGTAACTTTTGAAAGGACTTGACCATTGAACTTCCATAAAAATGCAATTTTGCAATATCAACATAATTGACTCCCTAAATGCCTATTAGGAATCAAACGTAAATAAATACAATATAAAATTGTCTCCAAGACCTTATTTAGAGACAAAATGACACACAGCTAGAGCCTACTCCTAATCAACCTAGATTGACAACTTTTGTTCCAAGGTGCTCCTTCATCATACACCCCAACATAGAATTTTTCCATGTTCCTTGGAAAGTTTGTTGTAACTTGAACTCCTTTGTGCATTTCAGATCTCTAACTCTCCTGAACTCCTTTATTAGGTTCAACTTGCTCTTGACCTGCACTACCCTTGTCATTCTTGGCCTTATCTTCACTTGGATTTCACTTCAACTACATACTCTATCCTGTGGGGCATTTTCCATTCTTCTATCATCACACACTGCTACCTTTACAACTATACACATACCTTCATTAAATGTCCTCTCTACTTCCTTTGTTTCAGACTTAAACAACTACCAAGTACTTTTCCCTCATCCTTTTCTCTATTAGACTTATTACCAACAATACCATCACTCTTTTTACTCTCTGTCAAACCTGTACATATCTTCTCCACTATCCTATCATCATCAAAATCCACTATCTTCTTATCCACTATCTTACCAATCTCACAGACCTCTGTTTCAACATCACTAGACTACCTTTTCACTTGTTTCATCACCATAGGGTACATGACTATCCCAACAAGTATTCCTTCACTCACTTCTTTCATTTCATAGGCTTTTCACCTTTGATCTACTTCATATCAAATTGGGACACTTCTCATCCGCTTTCTCCTTCCACTTGAAAAAGTTCTTCTTCACATCTGACTATACATTATCTTCACTTTATCTTCCTACTTTCTAATCAGTATTAAGCCTTACATTCACTTCCAACCCTTTATTCTTACTTTCTTCAACACCAACATATTCCTTTCTCCCAATCACGATAATTTCACCTTGTTATTTTATCTCCTCAACCAATGGAGTTAGTATGTATGTCTTCCCATATTTTTCATTGTTATATGTATTTTTTGTCCCATGATAAACTGCAGACGGGTATTTGCAGGATCATCATGGAAAAAACAAACCCTTAAGTGGCAAAAAATTCAAAAAAATTAGAGTTAGGCAACTTGACGTAAAAATTTGAATAAGTTACCTATATTATTTTAAAAATATGTAAGAATAGAATCTATAGAAAATCGAATGTAGTTTCTAAACTACTAGTTTTATTTTTTATTTTTTAAAATCTATTTGGAGAAAATATGAAATTTCAATGTAGTAGTACTTAAATTTTATGGAAAAAATAAGATGTAGGTGTCTGTCTAGCCACCCTAACCATAGTAAAATGATAATGTTTTTATATAAGATTTTAGATATAAGTAGAGGACTTATGTCCCAATGTGATACATATTTTTTGTAATTTTTTTCCAAGTAAATAATTAATTATGATTTTTTTATTGCAACTTTTAAAAAATAAAAAAACTCATGTCTAACCACCTTAACTTCGTCAAAACTTCATGAAATTCAATTCCTTTTTTTTTAATCTTATAGTATGTGAAGCATAGAATGTGACACATGTTTTGGATTCAAAAATGTGATATCATTTGAAAGATATAGATGTTTTTCAATTAGCCTATCCATCAAGACTTTAGTCATAATTCTAATAGAAAATGAATAATAATTATTTATTAAATTTAAAGTAAAGAATGATTTATATTGGTGGAAATATGAGAATCTTCTCTAAAAACCCTTTTTGTTCATCAATTTTGGGTTAAAAAAAAGTCATCAGCCACATACCCTACAAATACCCATCATATCACCACTTTTTGGCCCATCATGATCTTGCACATACCCAAACCTATCAAACTACCAAGGTATTCCAAGTAAAACATGGCAACAAGTCATTGGAAAAATGTCAGAAAGAACTTTATCTCTATATCGACCAATCTAAAATTCAACTATGGCTTGTTCACTCACCACAATAGATTATTTATCACTAACCCATGATACTTTGTATGGATTTTTCCTTGGTAATCTTTGCAAGTTCAATTTTTCTACCATATCACTAGATACCTTGTTATCAGTGCATCATGAATCAACTATTACCTTGCATACCTTATTTTTACATTTTCCAGTTGTCCTAAAAAAGGCTCTTCTTTGAATTAGCTCTTTCTCCTTAGATGTCTTCAAGATTTGTCTTTTCATCATCTCACCTACGTCAGGAGAAGCAAGAAGTCTATTGGAGTTTGAAATTTTAGCCTTGTCCTCTTGAACAATTCATGCTCTTCTTTCATTTTTCTTTTATCCTCCACTTGATGTGGTTCCAAACTTCTCTAGACACTTGAAGAAAGGGTGACCAAACTCACCACAATTGTAACACCTTGCTACAAACACATTAGAATCTCTTCCTTTCCTAAAGCTCATTCTTCCACCTCTCCATCCACCTCTTGATTTAGTTGCTTGCTCTTTACTTTAATCAGCATCTTCAAGATCTTCTTTAGACTATCTTGGTGTTGAAAAAGTACCTCTATCCCTAGAAGTACTACCTCTTCCTCTTGTTTCCTCTCTTGTCTCCTCTTGAGTTTTTCTTCTACTCTTATATTCATTTAAAAACATTGTTCCACTATTTTTGGTGCAATCAAACTAATTTTATCTTGAATGTTATACCGTAAACCATTGACATATCTAGATACTCTTTCTTCATCATCTTCCTCATGCTTTGTTATTATACTTAACCCATAGAATTCCTTAGTGTATGCTTGCATATCTTATTCTTTTTTCCTAAGATTTTGTATTATTTTAAGTAATTGAACATTATAAGCACAAGGAAGGAACTTACCTTTCAATTTTTTCTTCATTCTCTCCCAAGAAGTGATCTTGTTCTTTCCTTTTTTTCTACCTTTCATCTTGTACAAAATTCCACCATAGCAAAGCATTTCCTTTCAACTTGGTCTTAGCTTTCTTCACTTTGTGTTCTTCATCTATCTCTTCACTATCAAATTAGTTCTCCATGGCTCCTATCCAATCCAAGATCTCTTCACCATCTAGTTTATCCCCACACATAGGCATATCAATTTTGCTATGTCCATCTTTCTTCACAAACTTCAAAAGCCTCACATCATCTAGATCCATCTCTTACTCTTCACTTGAAGTTTCTTTTTCTTGAGTATCACTTTCATCTGTGGTTTCTTTAGCCTTTAATGCAACAATTTCCTTCTTCAATGCCTCTATCTCTTTTGACTACTTCTCAACCTTTCTTGTAACTGTAATTCTTTTTAGAGGCATCTTGATAGTATTGCCTCTTCACCTTCCAACCTTTCTTCTACAAACTATAACCTCCTTCAAGGAATTACTTCCTTGATCTAATACCACTTAATGCAATCAAGGGAGGTCCTATAAAACACTCAACACAATATCAACCAACAACAACTCTTGTTAGATCATTAAAAACTCAAACTCACACCATCTCACAAAATTTCCTCAATTCCTTGTAGCATTGTGAATTGACTCAATCATGTATAGCTTCTCTAAAATATCCTCTTAGACCACAACCAACAAATTTTCAGTGACCCATTTTGGTGTTCAACAACATATCACAAACACTCAAAAGGTTACTTTGATACAACTCTCTAAAATCAGGCTTTTAATGCCAACTAGGTCCCAAATTAGGCCTCTTTTACAAAGGATCTTGTCTTAGAACTTTTCCAAACCCTCTAAAATCATGTGGGAAGAAATTTTTAGGTATCCAAACCTAGGAATCCACAATCACATGTCAAAAACTCAACCTCCAAGATGCCTATCTCCAAAACCCTCTTTTATGGCCAAGAAACTATGGTTTTATTAGAAAGCACACAACCAACCTCCACAAAATCTTATTAATAGTTCAATTAGTTCCAATATGGTTCACACAAAATCAATTCAAAAAGAGACAACACTTCCCTGACCAGAATCACACAATTCCATATCAAAACCTCTCAAATTCTCATGGAAAACACAATTTTTGAACTTAGGGCCTCATTCCCAACACCCTTTTAGACTTCCCTTGCACTTTCTCAACATTCCCTCACTTGTTTATTGATTTTTATGACCCATTCCTTGAGTTACAGTGGCCATAGTGTGAGGAATGGTCAATTCTCCATTTTTTAAGACCAAAACATTAAATATGCAACTTTAGACCAGTCTTAGAAATTTCTCAATAAATTTCTCAAAACTTAATGAAAAACCTCAGGTTTAGATCCAAATGAAAGGTGAAATAGAAAATTATGCAATCCTAAACAATTTGAATCATTAAGTTGTTGTACAGGCCATATAGAGCCTTACAATCTTAGAAAATATAGAAAATGAAGGAAAACAGTGCTTTATTTTATTGAAATATTTTAGAATCTTAACAATCCACCCACACATCGAGTTCCTCATCTATTTTATACCTTTTCACACTAAAATCCAATTTTTCCAACTTTCTAACCTAACTTTTGAAAGGACTTGATTGTTGAACTTCAATAAAAATGCAATTTTGTAACCTTTTATGTTTGACAACATTTACAACAAAATGCAATTTTGAAAGATCAGCACAATTGAAACCCTAAACACCTATTAAGACTCAAACTTGATTAAATACAATATAAAATGGTCTCTAAGACCTTATTTTGAGACAAAATGAGTCAAAGCTAGAGCCTACTCCTAATCAACCTAGATTGACTACTTTCGTTCGAAGTTGATCCTGCACCACTTTTGCATTAGATTTATCAAGATTTCAGACCTTCATGCCATCCATTTTCAATCTCCACATGAACACATTCTATTTCATAGCTTTATGTCTAGTTTTTTTATGTTTCCTAGTAATTTCTCACATGTTTTCATGCAACACTATGTTTTCTAGCCCTTTGTATTTCTTAGATTTTGTATTAATAATCCATCTCTTTCATTGGTTTATTGCATTTAGGAATATTAGATCCCTTTTTCCTTAATATTTGAGTGTAGAAATTTCCCATTTTGGCCCATCTCTCTCCTTTTAGGTGAAAAACCCTAGAAATGTGAGAGTATTAAGGTGCCAAAATCATTATCCACACATACATATAAATGAAAAAAAAATTCTAGCAAGATAAAATGCTCTTAGAAAATGAAACAATTTAAATAAAATAAAATAATTCCTTAATAATTCCAAAGTAAAATCAAGTAAATTTAATTTAATTAAAATAACTATATAACATTAGCATTATATTATCTTGTGTGTACATAAAGAGCATTCTAGTTTGTTTCTACCTTTATCATCATGGAGTTCTTAATTCCAATAATTATTGCCATGAATTTTCTCCACTGAACATGATCATATCTAGCAATAATGAATACCATTTTAAATATATACTAGCCTTGGGGTCTTTTAAGGCTATTAGTTGTTTATGAATGTCCTATACAATAAAAGGAGAAAAATCAAAACTTATGTTGACATCCCAGTGTTGAATATTTGTTGCCAACAGTATCATAAAGATTCGTATTTTCAAATCATAGTCCTTCTCAAGGACCTTGCATGGGGAAAAATAACTATTGGAAAAACAATCTTCAAATTTATCATAGCTAAAGGGTTCCACCTGATTAGGAGTAAATCTAACTTGTTTCTTATTAGTGTCCCTTCTTTTGTGTTTTGGGAGCCACAATACACTACAACTATTCTTATCTTTTTCACATTCTCTACATTATGATTCAAAATAAATTGACACTAGCTGAAGGTTTCAAGACAAATGTCTCAATTATCTGTCCCCTTGAGATTTTGAGCAAAGGTGATCCATTCTTACTTTTAATCACTCTGCTATCATGATCATGTATGTTCAACTTGCCAAGGCCTTTACCAAGTCCACATTGAAAAATCATTGGGGAGCACAAATTTTCCTAAATTTGAAGTCCATAAATTTTAAGTTGGTTTAGGCATCTAACCCCTCTTGGATCCATATTCAAATAAGGTCCTACCATGCTTTGGGATAACAATGTTCCCAATTTTCTTAGCCATATAATGTAATCCATCTATGACAGTTCTAACAACTTGGGCATTTTTTCCCCATATTTTTGAACCAAGGAGTTGTTGAATGATGTGGTCTTCCATAAACGTCTTCTTTCCCTTAGAATTTGCACTTGTTTTAGTTATTTTAAGGGTTTATGTATGACTAGGGTTTAATATAATTCCTTCTAAAAAACCTAGTCCTTATGCTTTCTTTCAAATATTCAAACAAGCAATGTTCATAACCCTAGAAATGCTTTACAACACAATTCTTTCAAAAATTCTAACAAATTTGGGAATTATAGATAAAATAGGTCACTTACCCAAAAATATTGATGAAACCCTAGTTTTCTCCACCTGAATTCCATGTATAGAGAGCTTCATTCACTAAATTACTTGAGTATGGTTGGAAATGTGACAAGAAATGAAGCAATTCAATTTTTTATTAGCCTTTGAAAAATAATAGATATTCCTTAATTGCAACATGATGGCTTGTGCATATGAAACATATCATCTATCAACTAGTCGTTACTATTTGAATTTTGACTATTGATCTAATTGCTTTAAAAATGGATAGATAGCTATCACATTCTTTCTTTACATCACACTTTTCATTTGAAAACGATTTTATAAAAATGTGATGTGAAGAACCTTTATGCTACAATCTAAGGGTGGCACACATCCCTAAATTTCCTTTTATAATTGAGTGCATTTTAGTTATAGGATGAAAAGCCAAAAATGTGATACCAATAAAATTATGCCACCTGTCTTGCTTTCATGTCATCCACACAATGTACTTGCACTACTAATAATAAATTATGACATCAAGGACCTAAGCACTACAATAATATTTGAACACATGTCTTCATTTGATAGGTCATTACCATATCATAGTTTTCTAATGCACTTGAAAGATGAAAACATGCTCTAAAGATCTTTTAAGATGAAGTGAGATACTAACACCTATCCCGATGTTGCATCCCTTTTAACCATTACATTTACTTTATGCACTCAAGTCTAAGGAAAGTGCTATAAAGAGCTCACCAAATGTAATAGGATACTACCAAGTGTCACGATCTTAGTGGCCTTCTTCTTAGTGGACTTTTAATTTATTCTTAGAATATGAAACTATGATGTATTAATGTTATGCAATGTAACCCTTTATTGACACCTATCCTAGTATTAACATCATACACTGAATGTATTTTGGCTTTGTACTATGGGAATGAAAACATGTTCTAAAGAGAGAACATGATGTAATTAAATGATGCCATGTACTTGAATGCTAATGATCCTGGCCTAGCACAATTTTTCTATGCACTAGAAGATTGAGAATATGATGCGAAGGGAGAATATGATGCAATACGAGATTGAAAATTTCTATGGCTAGTAGGGCTCTCAAGGCTTAATTTTTCTAATTAAACATATGTGCTTAATGTTGTGTTTAAAGGAGGACATACCTAGGGAGTGAGGGGAACATAAAATTAATAAGGGCATGAGGACATGGTCCTTGCATGAAATATCTCAATTGAGCATTAAGAGGATAATATACCAATAGGAAACTAAGGTCAATGGGGCTGATAAATTGATGAAGATGAAACAAATAAGTTGTTACTTAATTAATTGACAACAAGAAATAGAAGGTCAACACAAAATTAGAACAAAAAATTAAGGGGTATCATAGATACTAGGGTTTTACCAAGGTTTCTAGTATAAAAGAAACCCTTATAAAGATTATAACAAGTCCTAGCACATAAGTATATCATTTAGAAGCTCAAAAAATGGGAAAAAACCCAAAAGGCAGAAGTCGAGGAAATTTTTTTAGAGTTTCATCAGGATGTTCATTTTTTTCATATATCTATACTTGAAATTAGAATTTGAGTCAAAATGGTCCACGTACATATTATTTCAAAAACAACCCATTGTCCTTGGAGATATTACAACCACAAATGCCACAAGGTGTAGAGGTGCATAGATTTCAGAAGTATGAAAGGAAAGAAGATCTGTCTAACCATGTTAATGCCTACACTGCACTATGTAGTGACTTTTTCCTTGATGATAAATTGTTGGAAAAACTCTTTCTTAGGTTTTTGAAATATATGACCTTGGAATGGATCTCTTCCTTACCAAAAAACTCAATTCATTCATTAAATGAACTTGTTGATGCATTTGTAAACCATTTCCAAGTGCATAGACTCCCAAGATGACCTTGGCCAATTTGATGCATTGCAAGAAATAAGAGGAAGAAAATATAACTAATTTTATCTCACACTATCAATCACTTTATTCCCAAATAATTGTCAAGGTCCTTGACCCAACCTTCAAACAATGTTCATAGAAAATTTACAAAATAAAATCCAAGAAAAGTTGACTATGATGAAATTTCCATCCTTTATGTTCCTATGTACTACCCTCTATGATTATCAAAATTTGGTTAGTAGTCAAGATAGAAGGTCCACTTCTAGCCAAATAGAGAGATTTGAAACCAGAAAAATTTCCAACCTTTTAGAAAAAAAAAGAAGGGTTCCTTCAATTCCAACCTCCATCAACAAACAACTCAAAATGTCAACAACCAAGTATTTGCTATCAAATCCATGGTTCCCTTTAGTTATGGAATTTTAATACAATTCCTCCCTTCCTCTATACCCTTGGTATGTATGGGATCATGATGGGCCAAAAAGTGGTGATATGATGGGTATGTGTAATTGTGTGGATGACAAATTTTTTACCCAAAATTGATGAAAAGAAAATATTTTAAAGAAATTCTCGTTCCACCAATATAAATTATGCTTTACTTTGAATTTAATAAATAATTTTATTCATTTTCCTATTTGAATTACAACAAAGTCGATTGATAGGTTGATTTAAAAATCTAACAAATGATATCACATTTTTAATCTTGAAATAAGCATCATTCTATGCTTTGCATACTATAGGATAAAAATGAAATATTGAATTTCATGAAGTTTTGACCAAGTTAAGGTGGTCAGACATACAAGTTTTTATAATTTTTTAAAGTTATAATAAAAAAATCATAATTAATTATTTACTTGGAAAAAAATTATAAAAGAATATGCTTCACATTTGGACATGAGTCCTCTACTTATATCTAAAATATTATAAAAAAATATTATCATTTTATTGTGGTTAGGGTGGTCACATTTCTTATTTGTTCCTAAATTTAAGTACTATTGCATTGAAATTTCAAATTTTCATAAATAGATTTTGAAAAAAAAAAAACCTAGTATTTAGAAACTACATTCAATTTCTATAGATTCTATTCTTACATATTTTTGAAATAATATAGATAACTTATTCAATTTTTTATGTCAAGTTGCCTAACTTTGATTTTTCTAAATTTTTCACCACTTAAGGGCCTATTTTTTTTCATGACCCTACACATACCCTTCATAACACATATTCCCCAACTTTTAGAACAAGAAATGATTACCTTGCCTATCAAAACACCTGACCTAATAAAGCCTTTACCCCAGGCACAAATCAAATGCTTATTGCAACTATCATTGACAAAATGGACATGAAATGAAACATTACAAGCATCTTAGACATCTTGTGCCAGACCTCATCGATTCCATCCATCTATCCATTGGAGGTGTTAGTAATCAAGGAAAATGTATGTTACCCCTCCAAACCAAAACGTACAAATTTTCACCAACCCAATTCCTAAACATAAGATTTTATTTGTCAAAGCTAGCAAAAATAAAATGAATGATGTGATGAATATTGATATAGATGATGAAAACAATGATTTTTTTCTAAATAATGCTATTAATGTTAATCCTTTAGATGAAATGGTAGGGAAGATAGACATTATCCCTCATAAGGGCCAGCCTAAGAATCCTCTTGACATTACTTTCTACTCTAAGGATATACTTAAAGTTTCGGTGTCCTCTCTACATAGTCAACCATATCCAATGGCAAGTCCACTAATGAGATACTAATAGATCTCAGCTATGGAGAATGTGATCACCAAGGTACAATTTTCATGAACTTTATCAAGATTAATATGATAAACCAAAGGTATGGATCAAGGAAACACAATGTTGTTGCTTCCTACAATTGGATCAATACATGCTTACATTACAAATAGGACCCAAAATTGGGTACATTCTCCATCATCCAAGTAGTCGGACCAATTTCATGTGAGCTAAATTCACCCATGGCTTAATTCCATAGAGATTATCCTTCTAGTTGTATAAATGCTTAAAATTTTGTTTGATAATGAAATATTCACTATCATAGTGACTTTAACCCTTTATCATATAAAGGAAACATTTCTCTTGATTCCTTTTGGCTTGAGCACATGGAACCTATAAAGCCTCAACAAAACTTCTTTTTCGTGTCCTATCAAAAGTTCAAAGCAAAGAAGATAGTAGAATTATCTCTCTGAAAACATTTCCCCGTCCACCTCCAAAAACCCCATCTATGAAAAAACTATGATTGAACCTAAACAAGAGCTAAACAACCAAGGCCAACCAAAAATAGAAACTTCCCCTACATCCCAAAAATTCCTAAGAGATAATGAAAACAATCTCGTTACACCTCTTAAAATCATACAAGTTTAAAACGTAAAAGAGAAAGTGGTTGAACGACCTCTCATGGTTCCTTCCATTAATTCACTTAGGAAAGAAAATAAACCCATATGGTTGATCATCCCACTCCTACACAAATGAAACATGAAAAAAAACAAAATAAATAGAGGTGCTAGAGAGCATAGGTGTAAACACCATACCCTTGCTCACAAGTTACATGAGCTTGCATAACACATTAAAACACACCTGCATTATAACATGAGCTTGTTATAGCACATTAAAACAAAAAAAGGAAATGATTTCATTTATTTTTCATTGTTATTTTTCAATCCCATGGCCAAAAACCCCTACATTTGCATGCTCACATTTTTGGAGATAAACTTGTGATTTCTTTACCAATTTGTTTCAATGCCATTGCCAAGATGCCACCATGTCGACAGGTAGGTCAAACAAGTAAGCATTTTTTTTTTTGTGAATTTTCTTGCTAAATACATAATTTTAGGTTATTTTTTATATCCATTTGTTTAATTTATAGGAGATGTTAATGAACCTATAAACCATAAAAAAATTCCTCAACAACCACAATGATAATCTCCTCCACCAATTCTTCAAGATCCTCTTGGAACTCAACAAAATTTAATGGGGGTAATTGAAAATAATAAAAAATAGATTGAGGAGTTAATCATGAGGTTGAATGATCCATTAAGTTCAACAATGGAAAGAATAATTCTTGCTAGTTCACTTCAAGAAATGTTAAAATATGTAGATGCATTAGAAAATAGGAGGATCTAGGACATCAAAAACAAGCACAAATGAACAATGGGATATTGTATTAGTTGAGCCATTGAATAGAGAGCTCAAACGATCAATATAGTATTAGGATGAACAACTACATAGCACATGAATAGGCACAGATGCCTTAAGAATAGGAACATGTACCATGGAATGAGGAGAGGACTCCTCATCCTACAATGGTGGTGAGTTACTCTCCTCTATGCAAGGGAGAGGTGTCAAGAGGAATTGGAAACCTCTCAAGACACCTTCAACAACCTTGACACCTCATGGGGAATCAATCAATGGTTCACTCCAACACCTAA
>VDFB02167598.1:0-10274 GCA_007258455.2 Sequoia sempervirens
AACTACTAAGTCAATAATCCAATCATATGAACAAGAATTTTGGGATATAGCAAAGATTGTAAATCAATAACTAGATTTAGAACCAACTAAGGCCATTAACTTTGTCATCTAAAGAGGAATGATAAGAAGGATAAGACTCTTCATCCAACTTGAGATTATCATTCTTTAGTGCAACTCTCAATTTTGCCATCTTTTTGTAGCATATGAAGCACATATGACCTTGGTGTTTGCAATAGGTTCATGTCTTAGATTGTTTCTTCTTTCTTTACTTCTAGGAAAAAAGGGAGCCTAACTCATCACCTTAAGATTGCCTATCTTTAAAATGCAACTCTTTAGATGGTGTCTTGTTCTACTTGGAACTCTCAGAATTATGTGTTATTTAAGTATGTTTTTTTTTTAATTATAAGAATCAAAATGTGCCCACTTATATGAGCTTCTCTTATGCACGTCTTGCTACCAAAAAATATCATCAAATGAGTGCAACATCTTGAGATTATTGCCCCATGAATCCATATTTGTGTAAGAAGTGGAGACAAAACTTGAATATGGGTCTACCAACAAAAGCAGCAATCACAATTCGTTGATCATTTTTGTTTTTAATCATATAGTCCTTTGGCAAGAGATTGATGATCCGAACCACAAAATGAAATCATCAATGGTGCTAAAGTCGTGATCATTCAAAATTATGAGTCTATTCTCCAACATGTGTCCACTATGGCATTTGTCATTTCAAAGATTCCCCCAAGCATCAAATGTGAACCTTAAAATCTAATGAAACTGCAAGCTTAATAAGGTCAAGTGAATCTTAACTTGAACAGTTGTTTTATCTCTTTTCCTATTGTCACTTAATAAAAGCATCTACTTCTTAGTTGCTCTACTACATATCAACCACCCCTTAGACCACAAGGATAGACTCATATTACGAGCTTCTTTTCTAGTATAGGAGCTACATCAGCCTTGCATGTCAAAGGAGTTTTGAGAGGAAGTGCTTTGATTCCTCCCAAGCTATACCAATGTGGCCTTTTGACCTTGGATACTCCCCAACAAGCATTATTTCTCACGATGACCGATGATGGCTCAAACTATTGGTCCACTTCAAACGTAAATAGGGATATTTGACAAGATTTCCTTCCAATCTTCATTCGCACATGCTTTTGAAGTTCTTGTTCACCATTCATTGCTAATTGTTAGTGGAATAGCGTCTTATTTTATCTTATGTATTTTTATTATTTTGATTCTAGGGTTCTCTATTCCTAGAACTTTCTATTATTAATTGTTCCCATTGACCTAATTTTGGTCATCTATGTACATTAATATAATTTCTCTCTTTCTCTCTCTCACAAAATCCTATGACTAAAAATTGTGGGCAAATAGAAAAGTAAGTTTTGCAATTTCACATTGTGACAAACTAAAAAATAGAGAGAAAAGCACAAAAAAAGGAAATAGGAGTTTGTGTTGTTGAAATAATGAGTGCAAATCAACATAGTTTACAAAAGGCACAAACAAATTCTAAAACAATGTCTCCCTTGAAATTATCAAGATTATTTCCCCTTAGCTTATTTGCTAAGCATCATATGCTAATATCCCTACCAAGAGTAATTCAAAAAAACTCACTAATAGATATCCACTTCATTAGAACATTGAAACTCTCAAAAAAGAATATAGAAACCATCCCCTTCACAAAACTCGTGTAGACTTTGACAAGGCCATTGAAGAATGAGAGTTGAAAGATATCACAATTGCACATGTCCACTACAGTTTGTTTTTACCTTGGATTGCCTAGCTAGTAATTTGACATTGATTGCATAGTAATAACAATTGCAAAACTAGATCTATGTGTAGCATAAAAATCAACATGAAGAGGACATAGCATTGGTCTTCTTAAAGAATAATACCTAGTTATGTAGGACCAAGTCCATGTGTGCCTCTGACATGCATGTGCTACGCTCAAACTCTTCCAAACTTGGAATATTATTCTATGTTACCAGGACCCTCTAGAACCCCCCCATATCCGTACGGGTTCAGTTTGAGTTCGGGTCCCGAACTAGTTCCCCTTTGGGTTCACCCAAGGCCCTTCTCGAGCACCCCAAGTTCCCTATGGATCCTTCTAGGCCAAACCCAAGCAACCCAAGGGGACTCGAGCACTGCCAAAAACAAAAAAAAACAAAAAAAGTTACTTTTTTCGAACATTTTTATAAACAAAAAACTGCTTACATACCTCATTTTCCCCTTAAGTGATAAATTATGAAAATGGTGTGCATCATGAAGGTTTGTGTGGTTTCAAAGGTCTTAATTTGGGCTTGGTGGTGGGGGCTTTTCCCCTCGATCCCGCCTTGTATCGCAACAAGGAACACACCAAGAGAACTGCCCCTTCCCCCCCTCCCAAGACCCTTCAAGGGGTGCTGCCCCTCAACTCCATTGGGGACATTGCCCCCAGACCCGTATGAGGGGTTTTAACCCTCAACCCCACTTGTTATGTTGCCCCCAAACCCCCCACAAGAGGTGTTGCCCCTCAACCCTATTGGCGAGCCCTCGAACCCCCACGAGGGGTGCTACCCCTCAACCCCACTTAGAGCAGTGCCCCTAAACCCCCATGAGAGGCGCTATCCCTCAACCCCGTTGGGGGCATTACCCCCAAAACCACCATGAGGGTGGGGGCATTGCCCCCAAAACCACCATGAGCGGTGTTGCCCCTCAACCCCATTGGGATCTCCACTCCCAAACCCCCACTAGTTATTAGGATATCTTGTCACGTAAGAAACTTGATTACAATGAGGGGGTGACAAGGAAATGGGGTCTAACTCTTGAATGTGTAGACTTAGACGTTATTGTTGCACAACTTGCCAAAAACCTCTTTAGATGAGCCAACTTGTACAATACATGGCTAATGGAAGTGGCATTGTAACTCATTGTGGTTCAAGTGAAACTGGACAAATATTGACTTTGATGCTTTTGATGAAGAGCAATATGAAGATTATTAAATATTGATTGTAATTTTCATTGTGTATTGACATTTGGGAAATAACTAAATTATGAATTTATGAGTTTTTTCATTTTTGCAAATTACGAGGTATTTAAATTTTTTTTTATTGGAAATTATGAGTATCACCCATAGAAGCATAAATCGGCAAAAAATCCTAAAAATCGTGATTTTGAAAAAATCTGGGAGGTTGCCAATTTTTTCAACAATCAACGCCAGTGAAAAAGTCGTTGAAAATCGTTAAAAAATCGGGATTTTTTGAGCAAAAATCCACAAAAAAAAGGTGAAAAAATCGCGCGGAAAAAAAAAAACCTAAAAAGTGACGTTTTTGCCTATAAAGATGACGTGTTTCTCCTCTTTCAGTAACTATCGAGGGTTTCTCAAGTCGGCGAAAATTTCTGAAGGCGTCTGCTGATTTGCGGGCATAAATCTACTCTGAGATCGTGGGTTTCTCATCGGCGCGAATTTCTGAAGGCATTTTTGCTGGTCGCGTTTTTGCTGGTTTCTCATCGTGGGTTCATTCTTTCTGAGGGTGTTTTTAATTTCTCAAGTAGAGTCGCCATTCCACAACCTGCACTCCAGTCCTCAAAATTAATTAATAACTCTAAAACACCAATGGACATCTTTAATTCATGCCCACAAAGTAGACTGAATAAAAATGTTTATTGCAGATTTGATCATAATGCCACGTCAAAAAGAATTTGCATGGTCACATTGTACTTCAATTTCGGGTACAACGAAGGTTAAATGTAACTGGTGTAAGACTAATATAAACGGGGGCATTTATCGTTTCAAATGGCACTTGGCAAAAGAGCCAGGGAATGACAGCACTCCTTGTCCTAGATGCCCTGCAGATGTCACACACCAGGCACTACAGGCTCTTCATGCGATTCCTGAGAACAAGGCAAAAAAGGCAAGAACCGGGGTTCAAATAGGATCTAATTCTACAAATACTAGAGGGAATCAAGGTCAGGATGATGATGCAAGTGAGTTTTTGAGGGAATCAGGGTCAACACCTTCTTCTATAGTGCGTGGCCCAAACACAGGTGGAGGAAACATTAATGCTTTCTTTGCACCTCGTACTACACCAGGATCACAAACCACTTTGGAGAGTACAAGATGGAGGAAGAATGTCCATGAACAAGCAAGGAAGGCGATTGGAAACTTTTGGTACTACTCTAGCTTGCCATTTCATGTTGCTAGATCGCCATATTGGCAAGGTATGGTGGATGCTATTGCAGCTGCGGGTCCTGGGTTCAAAGCCCCATCTTACGAGAGCTTGAGGGTTGGTATGCTCAATGATGCAGTACGGGATGTTAAAGATGTTGTTACGAAGCATAAAATAGAGTGGGAAAAGACTGGTTGCACCATAATGTCAGATGGATGGACAGATAGAAGGAATCGAACCCTCATCAACTTCCTTGTCTCTCTTGAGATTGGCACTATATTTTTGAAATCCCTAGATGCATCAGATACTATCAAATCTGCAGCTACATCAGATACTATCAAATCTGCAGCTACATTGTTTAAGATGTATGATCTTGTGGTAATAGAAGTTGGGCCACAAAATGTGGTTCAATTTATTACAGACAATGCTGCAGCTTGTGTAGCCGCTGGTAGACTCTTGACAGACAAATACCCGTCTATATTTATTACCCCATGCGCAGCACATTGCCTTGATCTAACCCTTGCGGACATTGGAAAACTTGAATGGGTTAAGGAGGTATTGCAAAAGGCCCGCAAGGTTACAAAATTCATTTATAATCACACGAGGGTTTTGTGCATGATGCGTACTTTCACAGAGGGCAAGGAGCTAGTTCGACCAGGGGTGACAAGATTTGCAACACATTTCCTTGCACTACAGACTCTATGCCAACAAAAAATGAATTTGAAACGAATGTTTGTTTCAAATGAGTGGGAGGAGTCTGGCTTCGCAAATCTAGTAGAAGGCATAGCAGTGGCAGGCTATATGTACTCTTCTAGTTTTTGGGATGCAGCTGAACAAGTTGTAGAGTTTTCAGAGCCTCTAGTAAAAGTCTTAAGACTAGTGGATGGGGATAAATCCCCCATGGGTTATTTGTATGAGGCCATGGATAGGGCCAAGGAGGTGATGAGGGGTAGGATGCAAAATGACAGGGACACTTATATGCCGTTATGGGACATAATTGATAGAAGATGGGATCAGCAGATGCATTCTCCTCTCCATGCTGCAGGATATTATCTTAATCCAAGTTTGTTCTATGACTCTTCATTTAGAAATGATGATGGTGAGGTAACACAGGGCTTGTTCATGTGCATGGAAAAAATGTTTTCCAAAGAACAATTACAGGCAGCTATGGGAGAGTTAGCAACGTACAAGCAAGCAAGGGGTTTTCTCTCATCTATAGCCACCATTGAAGGCAGAAATACCTTGCTACTAGGTAGACTCTATAAACCTGTGACAGTCTCTATTTTGTGGACATTATCATTAAGTGTTAAGATTATTTTAAGATATTCTTACATGATATCATCTCCATGTAATGTGTTTTTGCAGCACAATGGTGGGATTATTTTGGTCATGAAACCAAAAACCTTAGATGGATGGCGAGACGCATTTTGAGCCAGCCATGTAGTTCATCCGCTTGTGAGCGTAATTGGAGTGTTTTTGAACACATACACTCCAACAAACGCAACCGGCTAACACAACAACGGATGAGCGACTTGGTGTTTGTTCACCACAACCTCCGCTTGAAGCTGAAGAAAGCTCAAGGTTAGACTTTCAATATACTTGTAGTTAGTTGAAATTGTATTCATTATCTTTTTCACTTGTAAGGCCAAGACTAATTCCTACATGGGCTGCAACAGGTACTGTTGAGGATGACGAGCCAATTGACCTTGATGAGATTGATCCAGAGAACGAATGGATTGTTGCTGATGAATATCCTTATGCGCCTGAGGATATCGATATACTAGAGGAGGCTGAAGTGCCTGGTCAAATGTTTGAGCATTTGGTTAGAAGCACTGGAGTAGGAGCTTCATCATCAAGACCTGCTACCCTCTAGCGTTTTTGTCATTGGCTACATTTTATTTTTGTCACTTTGTACTTAGATTAGAGGTTGACTTTGTACAAAGTTACACACTATATTGTAATTGACATTTTGTCATATGTCAACATCTACTTTTATTTATGAAGTATATTTTGTGCAATGCATTGATGCAATATAATCGGCGATATGAATATATACAAAAAAGATCTATTTTCTACAATTCACGGGTTAAAATCTCTATTTTATTTGCTCTCTATATCTCTATGCTATGGAAATGACCTTGAGTTTTTAGAAAACGTAGGTTTTGTCTATGTTTCTACATTCATTTACATTTGAAATATGCTAACCAATTTTTTCCAAAAATTTACACAACATAAACCAGCACTAGCCAACTGGATTAGCGTTAGCATCAAACTGAAATCCAAGCTTAAAGAAACTCAACGCCAAGAATGCACACTCAATCCAAATGAAGGAAAGGTGTTGTCATATGGCGGAGAAACTAAAGAACAGTACTTGAAATGAAACTACTCAACGTCAAGAATGTGCACTCAAGATCCCACTGAGGGCGAGGTGCTAACATATGACGGAATGATTAATTGAAAACTTGAAACTATTAGGCGGATAACCAGCCATGAAGCTACAACAATCTAATTCATCCGCTGCGGCGGGCATCCACTTGAGAGTGGAGATTCACCACTTTGAAAGTGGGTACAAAGAGAAATACAATTAATTATCCACATTGGCGGTAGACCATCCAGGGGTACTTATGTGAGAAGAAGAAGAATTAATTGCAGCAATTAAAACTGGAACAGTACTACTGTTTATAGTCATTACAAATAAGAAAGAAAGCTGCAAATTACATATGGATTTCAATAGCTTCAAAGCACATGAGTAATAGATGATCTCATACAAATAATTATTCCTCTAACTACTGATAATGAATCAAAAATCAGAATTTTCTAAGGTCTGATACAAAAATCAATAAACTGAAAATGTCAACCAGCAATAGTGAAAACCAATGAATTGTTCATAACTCCATCAAATTACCTCCGTTTTGATCAAAATCAAATGCAATGGATTACTAGAAGGTAGGCGACCATGCTGAGATGAAGAAACAGCTTCAAAGAACCTCTATGAATTTTACACGCATCCCAAGGCACTTCTAGAAAAGTACGGCCCTCCTTGAAGGGGCGATTTCTCTTTAAAAATCAAACTCTCAACCATAAAATCTCAAAATTGGCATGAAGAATCGCCCTTCGTCAACAAATAGAATGATGAAATGCCCAGAACCAAATTCATACTGAAAATAAAGATATAAATCAAAATCACCTTCAGCTGTTGATGAACCAGCAAATCAAAATTGCCAAAAACTCCAGAATTCTTCAATCAAATGAGCTCAATTTGCTAGTCTGATATTGAGAAGCAGCAATGTAGCCAACTAGGTGTTATCTTGCAAACACAAAATTGGACGAAAGGCTAGGAGGTAGACATCCTCGAAGCAAAATATCAATTGTCATTCCGACAACATAACTTTAGCATAAATTTCATGGATACCAAAGTGTTGTGACCTTTTCACACATGCAGCCCCATTGCAAATGGGGACCCCTAATTTTGGCTTTGCTTTTCGATCGTTTTGTTGTTGTCTCTCTTTTCTACTGCCTGTCTTTTCGGGATGGGCCCGCCGTTGAACCTTAATGTGAACTTTTGGCCAAGTCTGAAAATTAGGGTTTCCATCTTTCTAGCCAACTTGAAGTCAAATGAAGTGAATAACTTGAAATTTGAGACTAACATTGTTAGTGTGTTTCCAACAGGTTTTCACTAAAATTTCATTAGATTCTGAGTACTTACTATTTTTTAGTAAGTGTGCAATTACAGTGTTCTCTTAGCATTCTTGAAATTCCGGCGGTCCTGCTTCGCGTCCGAACATGTCAAAATTTGCTTTCCTTGTGGCTATAAGCTTTTGAGCTGAAGCGGACAACTTACTATTTTTTGAAGTATGGATTGACTTCGAGAGCATATTCCGGGGTCTATATCTGAGTTTTGACGCATGTTTGGAAATTCATACGGGTTTTGAGACCTTAGCGATGATGCTTGACATGCAAAGCCCGAGATAAACGACTTCGGGAATTGATCTTAGAGGCTATTTTAGAGTTTATGTCCGTGTTTCTTTGCGTAGCCGGCATATTCTTTATGGGTTTTTGAGCTTGATGATATGACATGCAAAGCGATATAATCACTCAACCGGGAACTTGCGCTGGCTGCGGATGCATCCCGTGGCCAGCTTCAATGATTCGAGAATCCGCGGTGATCGCAATGCGGTAGAAAACTGGCTCATGAGGAGATCGTTTGATACGTACAAGATGAATTAGGGTTTCCGGCCGGGACCCAAAAGAGAGTAAAATGTCGAATTTTTGAAAGCCCGGTGTAAACCACCCGGCGATGACATCTTTCAAAGGAGTGGCGGTAAAATTTGAAGGCAAAGCGGAGTACTTACTATTTATAGTAAAGTCATTCCAACGGAGCTAAAAATAGAAAGAGTCGGTTATGCCGGTCAGCGGTAAGGTCCGTGGTGAGAACACCTCATTCAAATTTCAAGTCAATTGGGCGGTGGAAGTCTCCGGGCTTAGCGGTTACTATAAATAGTAAGCCACCCCAAAACATGCTATAAATAGCGAAATTCAGTATAGAGCATCAGCGAGGTACAAGTCAAGCAGAAGTGATGAAGACCCTATGCTTGCAATTTCAGATCAAATGGAGTTGCAGAGTATGGAAAATCGGACACTTACTATTTTTAGCAGGCAGGGGCAGAGAAATTAGGGTTTCCTAAAATCAAGGGCAGAACACGACAACCATGCAGAAGCAGCATCCAGTCACGATCAATACCCTTCAGGAAATCGGCACGCAAAATTTGAAGACATTTTGAGCGATTGCTATTTTTAGTAAGTTGCTAAAAGTAGCAGTTGCATGCAGATATCAGGGCCCGACAGCTCAACCACATCCCGAGGTTCAGAACAAAGCAAAATCCAACGTTTTTGGAGCTTGGAACTAGCTTGGAGTGCAAAAATTGACAAACTTTCTAAAAATAGAATATTAGGGTTAGCGTGATCAAGTCACTCCAAATTTGACAAATGGCATAAAATTCACTGAAATTGATGAATTTTCAGGTCCAGCTAGTGAAAATGCCTTTAAAAGCCGAAGGCAGGTTGAAAATCTTCTGAGTGCTACAAATTGGAAGCTCTGGCCTCAAAATGCGCCTTGAGGAGGAGGAGGTAATGGAAATTTGACTAAGTCTGCTAAATTGGAAGTAGGAGGCCTCAAATGCGCCTTAGGTGATGAGTTGACCCTAAAAAAATTTCTAAGTCATGAAAATTTGATACTCCATGGGTGAAATGCGCCCTTGGAGTGAAAGAGGTTGAAAAGATTCTAAGGCATGAAAAGTAAAAGCTTCATGGGATATATGCGCCCTTGGAGGGAAAGTGGCATTAAATTTTTTTCTAAGTATACAAAATTTGAAGTAGGACCCTCCAAATGCGCCCAGCTCAAGAGAGGAGATGGAAAAGGCTTCTGAGTGGCAAAAAGTGAAAGTATCACCCATGAAATGCGCCCCAAGCTGGAGGAAAGGGTATAAATTCCACTAAGTGCTCTAAATTGGAAGTAGAAGACCCCAGATGTGCCTTAGTTGAAGAGGTGGTCTGAGAGTATTCTAAGTGTCTCAAAATGAAAGCCCCTCCTCTCATTTGCGCCTTAGCTGCTTGGAGTGATAGAAAAATGGTTAAGTGTGAAAAATTGGAAGCCCAGCATGCCAAATGCGCCCTTGAAGTTAAATGTGGAGAATAAAATTTTTCTAAGTGCTTTAAAATGAAACCTCAGGGGTCCATATGCGCCTAGGATGAAGATGCCATGGAGAAAATATTCTAAGTCGTTGAAATCTGAAGCTCCACCTTCCATTTGCGCCCCAGCTTCAAGAAAGAGATTGATAAATTTCTCTAAGTACTTGAAACTTGAAGTACAAGGGGTTATTAGCGCGCAAGGTAAAGAAGAGATTGATAAATTTCACTAAGTGTTGAAACTTGGAGCACCATGGGTCAAATGCGCCCCTCTTTGAAGGGACTTCAAAATTTCTAAGTACCAAAATTGGAAGCTCAGGGTATGATTTGCGCCTGGCTAGGAAAAGGTTGAAAATATATTCCAAGTCTTTTAAATCTGAAAGTCAAACCTCCTATATGCGCCTGGACTTGCCTGTGGGGGGCCTTGAAAAATACCAAGTT
>VDFB02167599.1:0-34134 GCA_007258455.2 Sequoia sempervirens
TAAGATCTTGATTCCTGATGGGTTGTTCAATGGTTATGGTCTTGTCATCAATGAGATCTTGGATCAAATTCTCAAGTCTAATGTAGTTGACTATCGTGTGTCCCTTTATTTTGTAGAAGTCACAAAGGTGCTTCTCATTATACCATGGAATTTTAACTTGAGGCTCTTGGTAATAATTTTTCATAAACATGGATTTTTGATGAGATTTTCTTGTACCAACTATTGCATGACTGATTCAATTGGTTCCCCAAGTGGTGTGTATTTGCATTTAGGGGGATATCTGTTCCTTGGGGGTGGTCCCTCTTGAGCATTTAGGTTGTTGATAGTTTTATTGTTGGGTTGTTATTATGATGCATTGGTTCAAAGTATTTTGGGTGTTGTTTTGTGGTTATTGGTATGTTTGTTGTAGCACATTTGGTCTTGTAGCACTGATAACAAATTTCAAGTCAACAACACCATCATTGGTGACATTTTTATTCTTTTCCCACATATGAGGTTTGTAATTGTAACTTGTTGATGGTCAATTGTCTTGGTACATGGGTGTGCCCCCTTGTACTATAAGGGATCTTTCAATTTTGAGCACCTTGGGAATCAATTAGTTATAGGTTGTTATGCATTGCATTTTCAAATGAAAAGACAAGGTCCCTTCAAGGTTGGAGATGATAGTCCCAATTTTTTGTTCTTCAAGCATAGCCCATTTTCTCCTATTGGCCTTGGATCACCATCATTGTAAGAAGGATGTGAATGTTTCCCGCTTGGCTAGTTTTAAAGAGGATAATTCTTCTAGACTCGCATCCATACCTATGTTAAATGAGTAATTTTGTATGAATAAGTCCAAAATTTCTTGAATCTTTTTTATTCCAGGGGAAGGAAAGAGAACCATTCCATTTTTGGACCAACCAAACTCCAAGGGAAGAGCCGCATTAGATAAGAATCATCGTATGCAACTTCCATACAATGTACATTGAATTCCCTAATGTGATCTTCAAGATTGTCAATCCCAGGATATTTGTCAAATTTTGGTATCTTGAATCCTTGTGGGAATGGAACCATTGCGATGCTTCTATCAAATGGATAGGGGCACAAATTCCCTTGTGATTTTGTTGTCTTTCCTGATTGTAGGTCTAGCACTTGTTGTGAAAGAAATTTAATTTGTGTAGACACATCATTTAGTGGATCGAGTGGTGGGATGAATGTGTTTTGGGGTGGTTTTGTTGCTTCAGCGATTGGTGGGGTGTTTTGTGTGTTCGTGGGAGGCTGTGCGACAAGTTTTGTTGTGTGAGAAACACTTATTGGTATGCTTATCGTTGTTTTTGTGCCAAAAAAACTTGTTGTTAGTATTGTTGTTGTTGCATGCCAACAATTCTTGTTGTTGGGCTTGTAGCTAAGCTGCTTTTTGTTTTGCTTGGTATTGTTGCAAAGATTTTTGATAGGCCTATTGTTGTAACAAAGCTTGTGCTTGAGCTTGTTGTGCTTGATATTTAGCTTGTGTTTGAGCTTGAGCTTGTTGAGCGACTTGTGTAACTTGGGCAACTTGTGCAGCTTGTGTAGCTTATGTGGCTTGTTGTTGCTACAATAAGGCTTGGGCTTGTGCTTGGGTAGTCTATTGTGCTTGTTCTGTGGCTTGTTGTTCCTGTACTTGTTGTGCGGCTTGTTGTGCAACTTGTGTGGTTTGTGCAACTTGTGTGGTTTATTGATCTTGGAATTGTTGAAGAGCCTTTCAATAGGCTTGTTGGGTTGCTTGCAATGTAATGTTGTATTTATTTTCCATGTTTTGGTTTGGTGGTAGAGGTGGGGGATTTGGAATGGTGTGGGATGGTGTGATGAGATATTGTTGAGGTGGTTGTTGAGGTGCTTGGTAAGTGATGATAAGGAGTTGTGCGGTAGACGGTGTGGTTGATATACTAGGTCCTTGGGAGACCACAATTTTTGGTGTTATAGATGGTGTAGTGATTGATTGAGTTGCTTGGATTGATGCCAACTAGTGTTGTGATATTTGTGGAATGATTAGAAAATTTGGTATATTGACTTGATTCATGATTGGAGGATTGTTTTGACTCAAGATTGATTTTGGATTGGTATGTTAGGTAAAGGGGGTTTCCCTAAATCTTGGATTTGGGAAAATGTTGATGTTAGAGGGGGGAAAGGTGGAAATATGGGAGGTGTGTTTCCTTGCAAAAGTGATGATGATGCATCAAAATTTGAACCCCCTTGTTCTAATAGACCCATTAGTCCTTGTGATATCATGGGGAGAGAAACTTGTGTATCAAGAGAATAAGTCAGTGATACAATGAAGGTGGATGAATTGTTGGCATCATGGAAAATGAGTGGGTCATACAGATGTTTTGGGTCTTGAGGGATGGTATTTAGTAGACCCAAGATGGTGTTTGCATCCAAGTTTTTGTTATTTACAAGGGGATGTGTTTTAAGAGCATGGAGCAATGAAATCCCCTTGGTAATCATGGGTTGACTTGGAGCATGTCATGATGTTGGTTGTGGGATGGGTTGGATGATGTTTTGGAAGGAAGGTGTGAATAATACTGGTGGAATATTCCCAAGAGGTTGAACATCCACAATAGTGCTCACATCATAATCAGAAGGGATTTTAGCCACTTCCTTTGCTAATGCTAACATGTATTGTGAAGGATTGAGCCTCATCATTGTGTTGACAATCTTGTAGTTTTTAGGATTTTGGACTAGCTCCATGATTTTGTCTTGGGTCATTCCTTGGAAATTGTTGATGACATCTTCCACTTGGAAACCTCCCTCTTGAGGATTTTGATGTATTTGAGGATTAAGTGGAAGGTCGATGGATATCCTACGGTTGAATTTTGTTTCAGTTTGACTCAAATCACTCAAGTGGATTTTTCTTTGTTTTTCTGCATGATCTTCTTCAATTGAGATCTTTTTCGGACCATAAAATAAGGATCAACTTTAGTAATTTATAGGAGGTAAACCTCTAAATCCTTGGGTTGGTCTAAACTTTAGGTACAAACAGAAAGTATAGGATGCTAAGGATCAAAATGATGGTGTTGTGATAAACTAAGGATGAAGGATATGGATGTTTGAACTTTTTAAGACCCTTGGATGAATACTAGACTTTAGGACTTCTGGATTTGGTTTGGATTTAGTTTGATTTGATTTTGGATAATGAACTTATAAACCCCAAGATGTTAGATGTTATCTTGTAATAAACTTTCCCACAAGGATGATAGTTTGACTAAGTATATGAGGAAGGATTCATCCACACACACTTATTCAAACAAGGGGATTTTGATTTTCATTTGAAGGATTGGCCAAAAGTCTAGTATGAATTATTTTTCCAATGGTTCAAAAGTTGTTTGTGAGATGGGATTTGATTTTATGTTTGAAAGAGTTGGGTTCAAACTAGTTCTGGTTGTGAGATGGAATTTCTAGAGAGATGGGTTATACCTAGAGAGACGTTTTTTACAAGACCAAGGTATTGAAGAACATGCTATACCTTTCAAGAAGTGGTTCAAATTGAGCATACATGTCTATATTGTTCAAAGGTGATGAGGGCACAACTCGAGAATTAGAAAAATAACCCACAAACAAGAGAATAATTTTATTATTCAGAAAATGGAGCTTCTTACATGCAGAGGATCTCAAATCCCCAAGTTCTACAACACATGCAAGTTTCAGAAAGCTACAAAATAACCCTTTCGCAATATGCGAGCTTGTCCCCAAAAAGTTACCCAAAAATTAGAAACCCGCCCATAAATAGAACTCCTCTTTAGTTTGGAGCCAAAACAAGATTCAAATTTGAGTTTTAGGTGGTTTGGCACCAAAAAATTACAATTTGAAGTTCAAATTTCAAAAGAACATTGCAATTGTATCTTCTAGAAGTCGTAGCACCCGATTGCCATGACTTTGATCACGGGGGCTCGATTCATGAACCCGTTTGAACCGTTGGAAGGAAGGTTTTCAAAGTCCAAGAACGCTCTCAAAAGGAAACCACCGCCATTTTGGCAAAGTTTTGCAGAGACCGATTTGGGGAACCGTAAACGCCTCAAAATCCTTTCGAAAGATTTTAGGGTGTATGTGGAAACTAAAGCGCAATATCTTTCCCACCCAGGAATAGAAAATAAAAACCGTAAATTAGAATTTCATTATGATGAAATTATCAAAATGTAAAACATCTAAAAACTGAGAAACTTGAAATTTAACTATTTTTGGGTGATGCAAGATTGCCCTTACACCACTGGATGCTCCTGCATCAAAAGGAATGAGTCTATAAAACCTTGTGAACTTCTTGCTTATCTTGAGGTGTTATTTTCAATTGCACTTCCTAATGTACTTCTTTATGGATTTTTGAGTATGACACCTAAACTTGAAGTTTTTGTACAAAGACTTTTGTTTTGGGATCTTGACCTTTTTGGAAATCATGAGAACAAGCACATATGTGGGGTCCAATTGTTTCTTTATCTTGATTAAATGCGTTATTTTTACTAGATAAACACTTCTTGCTTAGTTTCCAAACTGATTGTCTATGTCTCAATTTCTTTTCTTTTGACAAGGTCCATTATGTGAAAATCAAAAGAATCAATTCATAGTTTCCCTAAGTTGACTTTAGAGAGAGAAAATTGAGATATAGGCCAAATATTTAGAAGCCTCTAAGGATAAAATTGCTAGGGACAAGCTGTAATATATGGAATTTTCAAAAGTATTTGCACTTTCTAAAGGGTTTAAAATTTGATGACCTTGTTTAATGTTTGTTTCCAAGTTTTGTGATTTCAAGAAATCTGTTTGACTGACTCGCAAATTGTAGAAACCCTAGGATAGAAAAGCACAATATTTTTTCAGTCTCCACTCAGATTTCTCCAAACACTAGACAAAGTGAATAGTTAGAGATTTGGTGACATTGGCTCCCCTCCACGACACACACTTCTCGGGACCAACAAATCTAAAAATCCTTAAAATCTAGAGATCAAAAGGATTTTTTCTATTTCTACTATTGAATAGTACATATGTGAAGAAGCTTCAAAACGACCATTCTTGCACCAAAAAATAGAAAGGATTTTGGCTTTTACACAAATTGGTTCTTAATCAAGGCACCCATTCAGGTGGCCACACAAGAGGCAAGAACAACTTTCTTGTTTGTAGGAGAGCCTATAATGTTAAGATTTCCTTAGCATTCAAATTTATATACTGGTTGGGAGTAGCTTGGATTTAGCTCATTACCTGTTTGAGTAGTTCCCTTCGGGTGAGTACTTTTTCCCACCAAGGCAAGCTATCTAAAGACAGACAATAGTGAAGCAGTATATTTGTAGTTCGATTGCCTTGTGTACATAAAGAACTTTAGGAGCGAACACACAATGCCTTTTCTTCACGCTCACATGATTTGTTCAATTTTAAACCCAAACTTTAAGTGTGTAGGTAATTTTTAGACAACCTATGTCACTAAAATTATTTTGATTCTCAAGATTGTTGTGAAGCATGAGAGAAGTGCATACACATTCGAATGACATGAGTTACAAAAAGTGATTATAAGAAAAAGAAAACACAAGTTCTTTTTAATTCTCAAAGAAATGATGGGTTCTTTTTATAACACCAAAACTAAGTATGAAGTTGTTTGTTCAATTTTAACCCAAAAGTAAAGTCTAGTGACTTTCTAATGTTCAATTTTAGTCCAACTTTGAAAAATATCAATTGATGATTAAATTTTAAACCCAAATTTTAATCTCTAGTTGGCCTAAAATAGAAAAAAAAGTAGCAATTGAATGCTCTAGACTATTACAATAAGAATTTAAAAATTCTTTTTTCAAGTTCAAGTTCACTTTTCCAACTCAAATTTTGCTTACTTTTCCTAAATTCCAATCTCCAATTCCAATGCCAACCTGCAAATAGTACAAAGTTATCACCAATAAGAAGTATGATAGTTTGAGGAATTAATGATAACTTAAAAAAAATATAAATCATGCATTAATGATCTCCTAAATGCACAATAAAGCTTTATTGATGATCTCTTAAATGTGTTTTAATCATGACAAAGGCTAAAATACTAAAATATATGCAAAACAATGATTTAAACCTACCCAAATATGAGGAAAGCATAAAAATTTTGACCTTTTCATAAAAAGAATGATTTAAATCTATGCAAACAAATCAAAAGATCACAATATATTGTTTTTGATTTAAACCAAGCATTAATGACACTCAAAATATAAAAAAGACTGTGAAAAACCTCCATGCAACAAAGGTTATCTTCAATATTGATGGGACTCCATTGGTGACCTGGTCAAATTTGAATCTTAAGAAAGTATCAAATCATACATAGCTGAGATTGGGAAATGCACATTTTGCTTCCTCAAGAATGGCCCATAGGGAATCCTTGAATTCTTCAAATTGAGTTAAAACATATTTAGTACACTAAACAGATTTAAAATAGATTTAGTATGCTATGTAATTGGCAAGTTTAAAAATAGATTTAGCGAGGAAATTAGTAAACTTTCAAGCTAATGCAATTGGTAGGTGTGAACAGTGAGTTCTACAACCTATGAACAACATCCTCCCTAATGCATTAAATCAACTTTAAACAAAAAAAAAAACTTTAGGTTCAAATCTAATGCATTAATTGATGAGTTAAAGTGCACCTTAAGAAAGATTAGGTTATAGCCAACAAAGATCGCAGAATCAACATTTAATGGTTCGTTGAGAAGAAATGATCAGATCCAACAAACACATTATTTTTTCAAACTAATGTGCTTTAAAAAGAGTTCTTTAGATTTAGAAAGCAATATGTGCCTAAGATTGATAAACTTCGATATTCTAATAATGCATCACACCTCGTAAGATCCTAGTAATGTGTACATGGAGCATCTTTGATATTAATCTCTAATAATCTTGAGCAGAAAGTATCATCCCTTTCCTTCAATAGATGGAGACATCACATGCACTGACTATCTCTTTTTTGGAGACTACGTTGATCAAGGACAACATAGTTTGGAAACTATTACATTGCTACTTGCTTGTAGAAAGATTGAGTACCCTAAAAATGTACATTTAATTCACATAAATCATCAAGCTATTGATATATATGCAAGTTTTGTATTTTGACTAGAATGTGATGGAACCCTCAAAAAATTTCTCATTCCATCTTAAACCCTTATTGCATTTGGATGTAGGGTTGTTATCTTGAAGGTTTAAGGTTTTATTCATTATAAATACTCACATGGTTTTGTTTGGTCATTGACCCCTTATTACCTGTTGCTAGTCATTTTTTAAATACCTCATGTCATTCACTATCATCTGGTAACTAGTCTCTTAAAGCCTAGGTCCAGGTCTTTTATTTTACAAAGATTGGGTAAGGGATCTTTTGATCTTTACATTCTTTGTGTTTCATCACTTGAAGAATCTTGAGCCTATTATTCTCATGTCATCCTAAGAAGTTCCTATTTTTAGAACAACTTAAATGCACGTGCTCAAATTTTTCCACTTAGTCCCGATGGCCCTAATAACTTTATTGCTCTTCACTAATTTATTCATAGGAATACACCTTGAATTAGCAACAAGTGATGGAATGATATTTTCCTTTGACGTCACTCATCGCTAATGGTTGTAATGCCCGCACAACCCTAGGGGAAGTTGCAATTTACTACACAGACAAACTAATTTTTTTTTAGCAAGAATAATTAACATACATGTTCACTAACCAATGCCAACCAATCCCCTAAGGTTACGAGACTGTGTTACTTAAACCAAACATGAAACATGAATTAAAACCATACCATATAATTACTTAACAAATAAAGTTCACATACATTCTATTCATAATAGTTCACATCCAAGAGTGAGATACCACTTGATTCCAATAACATAATTTACAATATGATTACAATACTCATTCCCTGAATGAGGTAAATCCAACAAGTATGATTACATATTACAAATTCCACCTCGATAACAACTGAGGGGTAATAAAATTACAATAAGTACTGAGAGAATAAGGCATGAGAAGAAACTGATTCCCACGAGCCCTCCAACTGGAAATCACGACCACATGAACATGAAGAAGAACCAACGGATCAAGAAGTACGTGCCACCCGACCACGTGGAACCCAAAAGTTCCACTCCCTCCGTGCTAGGAGATAGTAACAAGCAATTCCCACACAAGACCATCTACCACTAGACACAGGCTACAAAAAATTGATACGAAGTAAATACAAGTACACATCTCAATGAAATGAATGGTCATACGCACAATTCTAGGTATGACTCCCACAACACTGACATAGGTTACATTGCTTCCAGACATAGAATAGATCAAGAGTGTCACAAATACCAAGTACAAATTGTTGACTTAGGAAGAGTGTCATCGCATAGCTCATCAAGGGATATCCTCTGGGAATCTTCCTAGGCTCCGGCCCCCACACCATGGGTTATCCTAGTGGCCTCTACCGAAATCCCGGCATCCATGCTCACTCATGCGGAATCAAATACCTCTCATGAAGACGAGATAGATGATTGCCATTCTAGGCCTTCTCGTCTCATCCCAAGTCTAAAACAAGCCCTTGGGTCCATGAGCGAGGCATAATTAATCTTGTTTAATGTTTGATGCAACCTAAGCTTCTAAAAGTTTATTTAGTTATCACTGAATTAACCAACTTGCAAAGGGTTATCCCTGACACCACTTTGTGTGTCGGCCCCCATTGCAAGCCACTCTTCTAAGACAACACACACGGTGAAAACCACAATAGGTAACCAAATAAATACAACCTCTCCATTCAAGGAGGTAACAAATCAAGGAGACTCACTCCAAACATTGGAGGCAACAAGGTCAAACCCTCTCCAAACACTGGAGGGAAAACAAGGTCACAAAACCCACTCCAAACACTGGAGGAAACCAAAATACAAAAACCACTCCTTCCAAAGGAGGCACAAATTACAAAACCCTCTCCTATTCCCAAGGAGGCACAAATCATCCCCATTCGTGAGAATCGGGTGAAACAACATGGTGTAACTATGTACATTTTCCACAACACATCAAAAGTTGACTCTTGAACCACAACTCATACCAATAAATGAACTCTTATCTGGAAGACTTCAAAACATTCACTCTAATTCCACAACATCGAAGACAAAAAATTAAACACTGAAAACATTTCAGACAATTAAGTAAGCTAATGTTCGGATTTCCTAAATCCAGTAAAACAAAGTTTTCATGACTTGCATTTATCCAATCAATTGAACCCATCTCTTTTCACGACATAGAAATATTCAAGGCATAGATCATTTACTCTAAATTTCACAACCATATTCCAAAATCAAGACATTTTAATAAATAACCTCATTGAATTGGAATTAAACCAATCAATAACTCTACGTCTCACAATCATATATTGTAAATAAATCCACTTGATTTATAAAACATTTGGATTAAATAAATTACTCTTTATTTCGACTTAGCAATAAATCAACAATTCAATCTCACATGATTCATTAAATCATTCATTACTTCTAAATTTAACCATTATATGGATGAATCGAATATTTTAATTTAATAAATTCCTTTGATTAAAATAACTCATTCGTTATCTCTAAGTTTCACGATCATGTACTATAATTAAAATCACTTGATTAACAAAACATTTAGATTAAATAATAAGTCCCTCCTTACTCTAAGTTTCGCCACTATATTCTATAATTAAACATCTTAATAAATTGCAGTTAGATCAAATAAATCAGTCTTTATTTCAACTCCACATCAAATAAATCAACTAAGTCTTATCTCTACTTGAATACGAATACCTTCCAACAAATATACTTAATAGTACATACTCAATATATATCCTGCTATATATTTAAATATTTAAATCACATTGTCAACATTAAAGAATTTAATCCAATAGTTTAGCTCTACTTGATCAATCTACAATTAATCAAAATCAATATTTAAACGAATACGTTTGACTATTCATCAGTTTAATTTCCACTTATACAAATGGAATGATCATTTCAAAGTTCCTATTTTAAATGTTAAGACATCATTTAAACATATGCTTCTAAACATTATTTTTATATTCTAATATTTCCTGATTATCCATAAACATCAAAATAAAATTTCTAAATAAAGAAATTTGATTATCAATCATTTTTATTCAATAATCGTTAAATTTTCTAATGTCCTCTTGGCTCCATTAAGGAATTAAATCTAATATTTCAATTCTATTTGCTAAATCATTTAATAACATTTCCGGTTTTAGAAAAAATAATCATCATTTAAATGCCTTAATTAATGGAATATTACCACCATAATCCATTTGATTAAACTTTAATACCTTAGTATTCAACTTATATCTATTATTTTTATGTATATATATATATATATACATATTTTAATAATAAAATAAAATATAAATTTTATGATTCCAATAATTTAAAATTAAAATCTTAATATTTAACATATTCATTATATATATATATATATATATATATATTCTATATATATATATATAATATGTATATTTAAATCTTTAATCCAAGATATTTTCATGAATGAAATATATTAAGTATATATATATACACATATTATATATTATAATATACAAATATTATAATATATAATATATATACATATATATTATAACATATATAATAAAGTTAAATATTAATAAACATTAATAAAAAAAATACAATACAAGTTTTAAACAGGGCCGAAACCCTAAGGGCATGCAACCTTGCCTCCCTAAGGCTGTGGTGGCTGTGTGCAAAGCACACAACACCGCCTCCCATCGGGCGGCGGAGCCTATGTGCAAAGCACACAGCGCCCACCTCCCTGCGGGCGACAGTGGCTGTGTGTTTACACATAGCACCCGCCTTCCACCGGGCAGTGGCCTCGGCGGCGGTGGTGGTGGGGGTTGGTTTCCCCACCCCACAAACCAATAAATTTTTATTTTATTTTTTTTAATACAAAACCTTTCATTTCCCCTATTCTGGTAAAACCCAAAATGAAAATTTTAATAGGGGAAGAAATCAAGCATTTTCCTTTGAATAGAGAAATTTTCAATAAACATTTCCAGCTCAAATTGAGAAAAAGAGCAATACATTTTGCAAAACTCAAACAAATTTTCCCAAACAACAAAAGGGTTTACAGATTTAATTTAAAATGGAGTTTTTCTTTTGGATTCACACTCTATGTTTTTCATTGTTTGATTCTAGTTTTGGTTTTCATTTCCAAAATCTCAACAATTTTGCAAGTATTCAAAAAAATATCTCATGGGTTTCATTGGATTCAAACAACATTTCAAAGATTTCTAAGTAGCATGAAGAGGATTTAATCTATTTCAAAATGAAACAAAGCAAGAACAAAGAGGAACTTGATTTTTCCTCCAAAGCTTGAAGCCTTCAACCATGGTGTTTTCCAATTCCTCCATTGAATCCAACTCAAGCAAAAATCTCCATCCTCTTCACAAATCCAAGCAAAAACCATAGCCAAGAAAATTTTCCCCAAAAATTCAAAAGAATCAAACATAGATGAGATTCCCTTATCAAAATAGGGTTTTTCCCCAAAATTGGTCAAAAACCCTAAAAATCCCACTCACCAAAATCTATTTTAAAAACATGTGGGGAATATTTCTAATTTTTAATTCTAAAACCAATTTCTAATTTTTTAATTCAAGCTTCATGCATTTTCCAAATTCATTAAAACAAAAGCATTTCAAAGTTGCAAATAAATGATTTTTTCAACAATTTTTCAAAAGTGGAATTAAAACACATTATCATTTATTTATTTATTTTAATTTAACTCTAACTATTCAAACAAGATTTCTTCTTTTATTTTAATCAAATCTTAAATATCCAATTTAACTTCCATTTTCAATTTCAATTTGAAACTAATATATAATAACACCAAAACAACTATTTTAATTAAAATCACCATTAATCCAATTAACCATTAAACTCAATTTAATTTTTATTAATTAATCAAATCAATCAATAACCCAATAATTATTTTATTAATTAAATCAAATAAATCAATAAAATAAATCGTATTTCAACATTGCAATAGAATTATATTTAATCATCAATTAAACTACACCTAACATTTAATAACCTTTATAATTTGAAATTAAATAAACACTCAAGGTGAAAATGACCAAATTAAAACAACTAACCTGACAACAAACCAACAACAAACTATGACTAGGGTGATGAATTGGCATGGAAAACCTAGCTACTATCTCCCAATCAATTACCGTTGGTCAAATGGATAGACGAAACATTTTGAACCAGGTGGAGTCCGATGTCATGTACCGCCAACCTACAACAAAGAGCATGTCGAATGTGCAATATATATATATATATATATAATATGATCAAACACACTGTGAAGGGGTGATCTCAGGTTGTAGGGCACTTTCAAGCGAGTGATACAATATCATCTTGACGCGTCTAACATCAATGATATGATCAACAGCATAAAACATCATTTAATCAAATATCTTCTAAGTTAATCCAAAACATGCCAAAAGATCGCATCAGAGTAAAATAACATCACATCGAAATATAGCTTTCACATTGTTTAACAATTGCGATCAAAAGTAACCAAGTTCTAAAATCACATCATAAACATAACAGAGCATTACAAAGGAACACTACCGATCCAAATATCCAAAATAGAGGGGTATTACAATGGCTTTCAAGCTTTCAAATTTGTAATAGCGATGAGTGATGCTTCTAGCCTTGCGTTCTTATCACTCATCATGGATGGTCATAAAAAGATAAACTTGAATTAGTGATGAGTGATACAATGTAACTTCCTTTATATTGCATGATCACTGATATGTTTTAAATGTAAAACTTGCATTAGCGATATACGATGGACCCTATAATTTTTGTAAACTATCTCATCACTAATTGCTTGAAAAATATGTGAGGATAATTAGTGATGAACAAAGACCTTATGTTATATTGTTCATTGCAAACTCAATTCAAAACTTGATTTTTGAATTATTGATAAGCGATGGGTTTCCTCTAAAAGATTTTCTTTCACTAATTTGATATGATCCTATGAGCAATGTATTTTGTGCCATTTATTTTATGCAGGTGCATGTGTCTAAGATTTGGTGCCTCCACAACATCTCTCATCATTGATAGGATCCTAGGCGCAAAGTTTGAATTAGTGATGCACAATTGAAAGATGAATGTGACCAAAGGTCAAGCCATAGAACCAGGGGCTAAAGATCATTGCAGGTATGTTTACATCACTGATGGAGCCAAGCGAGGACAAAGTAAATTAGCAACATGCAATGAATACTACATAGAACATGCAACATGGCAAGATCATGAGGATTTAGCGTAAAGTAGAAGGGAAAGTAGCAAAAGAACTGAGGAGTTGTTGATATGGTTTTAAAGCAGGATGATCTAATGGACTGAAGATCATCGCATGAATAATTTCATCACTATTTACACCCAAAATATTGGAGAAGATCAATTATGAAGTGTATAAAGGAAGTTTCCCTCTAAGAAAAACTAGTCTTGCGTACTTTGTCGATATTAATGAAAGCATGAATTAGATTGGCAATACATATTGATTGAAAGATCACAACACTTGATTTGGCATCACTGTTATCTATGAGCAAGTTGCTAAGGACATAAAAAAACAAGGTTCATATCACCATGGATGAAGTTTTAAATGCTTTAAAATCAATGACTTAGATTCAATATCAAGCTGCTAAGTTATCAACTCTCTCACGTGAAAAGTTTTCAAATCGTTAATTCTACATGCTTCAAATTGCCTATTTAATACAGATTGCTTGTTGATCTTCTTTGTCATAATCACTTTTTGCAATGAATGAGGGTCAATCAAGGGCTAATAAATAAATGTGTGGGAATTCTCTTGAGGAATGTGTAGACATTCTTGTCCTAGGCAAGTAGGTCTACCGTGATGATTCGAGAGTCTGAGTAGATGAGTTTTTTTCAGACTAAGGAAGATTATTTTGAGGATGAAAGTGGTACGCAAGGAGCTCCTCATACACCAAAAGAAAGAATAGGACTTAGGAAATTCAGGAGTATAGTGATAAGGAAAATTGAAATCAACATGAGTAGATAGTTTTAGAAGAATTAGTCAAACACAAAGAACAAAGGATGGTGAAATATGAGGAGGCAAGGAGAGGTAGTGAGTAATGTAAATTTTATTCGAAAGGATGTATTTCTCCATGTGAAGTTTCTAATAACCCTTCAGAAAATGACGGTGACACTAATCCAAAGGGTGATTATTATCCCCTCTCCCTAGTACTATCAAGGAATTCTAAAAAGGAGGTGGTGATAGTTTCTATAGTCCCACCACGAGCAAAACGTGGGCATGTATCCTTTAAGGTTGATGACTCAGAGTGGTAATTACTCCCAATTTTTGTTTTTGATGAAACCATGCCTTTTCAGTTAGGATTGTCCTATTCAACACTCATGTGATTTCTTGTTTCTAGTGCTAAGGTGGAACATTTTTGGACTGTTATGTAGGAAAAGTTCTAGACTGGTTAACCTTGGTAGCATGTATGATGTTTCTGGATAATATACAAGTTTGTGCTGGAGCTGATATTAGAGAATCTTCTTTGGTCAACAAAGATGAGGATTCAAAACGTCCAGTTGCAACAAACTATACCTTTTGAGGAGATGATGTGTCTTCATTTAAGGAATATGGCATGTGGTCTTTTACTCTTCCATTTTCCTTAGATGATTCCATGTAACAAACTAAGAATATCTTGAATTCTGGTGCAAATGAAATAAAACGTAAGTGTAATTAAGCCTGACGCTTGTTGCTCCCTTATTCTATAAAAGGGATTTGAGGGCTTATTACACAGGTCTGATTTTGAAGTCTTAATGGGTTTCTAGGTGAAATCTAAGTTCAGGAAAGGTACTTAGAATAAAATATTGGAAATAGACCGGTAGTTTGTCTTGGATGCAAGATCCTATATGTAGTGATCTTAAATATGTTTTATAGAAATTACTTATATTGAAACAAATATTAGTCTAGAAGTAGATAATCTCCTATGTATGTTCTGGAAGTTATAAGTTATGAATGAGAAATATTAATGTTGTTATCATTTTTCTTCAAATATTTCATTTGAATGTATTACTCTTTCTTTACCTTTAATTCAAGGAATTAATTAAAACACTTGAATAGGGTTATAAACTTTGTAAGGAATGGCCTATGATTTCTAAGAAGTAAATTTTTCTTGCACAATGAGTTTTTATAAAAGAAAAGCAATAGGAAGATAGTCCACTTCTTTCTTAAATGAGTAATTTGTAAATTACTGATCCTTATATACTTGACTCCATTGCTCCAATTGATGAGACACTGGTCATTTTGTTAGAAAATTTTGCATAGAATGAATAGATAGTGTTCCTGGCCCTAGGCTTAAGATAAGACAATACTCAGTTAAAAAAATTTCCAAGGATAGTATATGTGGAATTATCCCCAATTCCTAGAAAATAGCTAATCATTCACCTAAAAATCCACCAAGTCTTTAGTGAAATGGATTTTATTTTCCATAAATAGGAATCAATCTGTGTATAAATATGTTACTAGTTGATTATATTTCACAAAAACACAATTGTGATCACCCTCCTAGGTTTCATAGAGTCTGAAGTGATGGAGTTTGGACCATAAAATCCTATGCTCATTGTGTTGGCCACTAAATTTGTAGTTCTTCATCATAGGATTTGGCTAAGTAATTCTTAGAGAATTGTTTAGTTCTGCTAGAAAAATCACCAACATAAATGGGGAATCCGCTAGGGATACTATGAATATCTAGTTGTAGACTATCAAAGTCAAGAAATTGGTGCATCTAAACATCTGGTTCAAATACTTAGGAATTTTCAAACCTTGAAATGTTTCTATTGAACAAGTTTCAAAAGATATATGTGTGACTCTACTATGGGAGAAAACTCATAAGGACATTCATCTTTGAAGGAGCTTCATATTGTATGAAGTTCAATCCTTTGTCAATGAACCTAATGAAGATGTGAAGAATGTTTTAGATTTGCACACATTTCCAGTCAAGAGGAAGAACTTGTATCAGTTGTAGATATCTAGGTATTCTTTAGTCTTTGGTTTTCAAATAAAGATAAATTTGTATATGAAAGTCATAAATGAAATATTTGAAAAATTTGATTCCCTAGTGAGTGAGAATAAGGACTAAGGAAGGGAATAGTAGTGATAGGCTTGCACACTTCTGTATTACTAGATTGTAGTATATAAATTATGAAGTGATGTATGCAATTTTTTTGAAGAAACACATTTAGAGAATCTTAAGCAAGTTGAGGTAGATATTTATATTATAAATGCATTATGTTGTAAAAGAGGTTTGAGTTTCCTTATGTAATTGCATGGTATGAAAAGGCTTGTAGATTTATAAGAAAAGGTGCATTAATATATGTATCCTTGTATGGTTCCTAGTGCAACCATGATTTGTATTCATCCCCTGTCATATAATAAAAGAAGTTTTAGCATTAAAAGGTACATGGCCATAAATTTTGATGGAATTTTTGGTTACCCAAATGTTATTCACCTAAAATTGGAAGTGAGCTACCAAAGTTCAGTGGTACAAAGTGTGAATCAACAAGTAGGCACCTACAAGAGTTCAACAATGTAGTCGATAACTATGAGATAGATCATGAGGATGTGATCATGAGGTTGTTTATTCAGACTCTAAAGAGAGATTCAAGAGATTGGTTCTCTGATTTACTAGTATGATCTTTCTATTCTTGGAATGAGTTCAAAGCAGTGTTCATGGAGCAGTTTGGTGAAAGGATCAATGCTAGTTATTTTCTCAATAAATTTATGAACATTAAGAAATAGGAGGATGAGCTAGTCCCAACATTTAACTGGACATTTGCTAAAACATTAAGGGACATTCCTAATGTTTTGGAACTAAGTGACGCAGTCTATTTGGTTGTTTATTTGGGGGCTTTTGATAATAAGATGAGTTATTTACTAAGGGATAAGTGCATCAAGCCTATGGGATAATTATGAGCATTGAAAATAACCTAAATTATGGAATGCATAAGGGTCATTTGAATACAAGTGTTCACTACCATAGAAAACCTAATGTTGATAATGGGTGTAAGCTAGAAGTTAAAAATGAATGTAAGAACACTTACACCCCTATTGTTTCAACTTACACAACATTTTGTAGTGTCGATCTCATAAAGCCCCAAACACATCATCAAGAAACCATCATGTTTTCAACTTACAATGATAATAACTTGATTGCTTTATATGAGTCGAGTAGTGAGATGTCACATACAGAGGAAGAGAACAAAGCAAAGGATGAAAATATATATGAAGCAAATGAAAGGTTTGGTTTAAGTTTTGTTGAAGAATCCATTACCTATGCTCCCATGGAAGAGGTAAGACTAAGAATTCAATATGATAATTTTGAACATAATTGCAATATTGATGAGTCCTCTTACTATAGCAATGAATATAGCAGAGGGTATGGAATTTTTTTTTTGTTGATTGTGATTGTTCTCATGAAGTAGAGATGGAAACATTTTTTGCAGATGAGAAATGTGTTGATAATGATGTAAGTGCATTTGAAAATGTGTCTATCTATTCTTCTATTGATTACAGTGATTTTGGATGCCATAATGACTTGAAGGAATTAGACCTCCATACTAAGAAAGTTGAGGCTCTTATGTTAGGAATGAATGTAATAGAAAACCCATTGTTTGATGAGCCTCCATCTTCACCAGAGATGAAAAACAATGATCTCTATTGGTGCGGAGATAATCCACTCTTTGCTAAGGATTTTGATGATGCATCTAAAATAGAGTTAGAGTTTGGCCTTAAGAAAACACAACACATTGATGATATCCTCAAAAGAATTGCTTACAAATGTTTTACATTTGATCTAGATGTTGCAAAGAAGGTCACGTATCATGATGCCAACTAATTAGAGTATGAATACTTTTAGTTTACAATTTAGTTGGAAGATATCTTGATGAAACATGACAATGAGATAAATAATAAGGAATGTTATTTTCAGTTAAAAAATGCTTTATGTTATAAAAATAACACATATGTGTCATGTGATAGTAAAATTCTTCATTTTATGCCTAATTATATAACACAAAATGATAGGGATTACACTAGCAATGTTACAATCAAAAGGCTTGTAAGAGGTGTTGATAGCGATAATTGTGATCATGCAAAATATCACTTGCTCAAAAGAGGCCTAACATTTGTTTTTGCAGGATTGAAATTGCTCTTACTTTAGTGGTACAACAAGGGAAAATGTGGGTGGAAAGACATTAATTCTTTTAAGAGACTGGTCTTTGACAAAGGTAGAACCTTACCCACGGTTTTTGTGGCCTAGTGCCACCAATCAGGAGAATAAAGCCTAGTTAAATTGAAGGGTGCATCTTACAATTTGCATCTCTAAGGAAATTTTCATGTTGGTTGGGTGAAGATTGGATCTCCCTTTTCAGGTCTTCTTTGCCTATGTAAATCTTGTACATATGTTGTTTCTTTTGTTTTGTTCTGGTGCCTAGTCTGATTCACCTAAAATTTTGAGATCTAACCATGCCTACAATAGGCATGTGTCCCCAATCAGAGCCACTAATGGAACCCTCAAAATATTTCTTATTCCATCTTAAACCCTTATTGCATTTAGATGTAGGGTTGTTATCTTAAGGTTTTAAGCTTTTATTCGTTATAAATACTCACAGGGTTCTATTTGGTCATTGACCCCTTATTTCCCATTGGTAATCATTTTTTAAATACCTTATGTCATATGTTCACTATCATCTAGTAACTGGTCCCTTGAAGCCTAGGTCTGGGTCTTTTATTTTATAAAGATTGGGTAAGGGATCTTTTGATCTTTACAATCTTCGTGTTTCATCATTTGAAGAATCTTGAGCCTATTATTCTCATGTCATCCTAAGAAGTTCTCCTTTTTAGAACAACTTAAGTGCACGAGCTCAAATTTTTCCACTTAAGTCCCAATGGACTTAATAACATTATCGCTCTTCACTAATTTATTCATAGGAATACACCTTGAATTAGTGGCAAGTGATGGAATGATGTTTTCCTTTAATGTCGCTCATTGCTAATGGCTTTTGAGCTTTCAAATTTGTAATAGTGATGAGCAATGCTTCTGGCCTTGTGTTCTCATTGCTCATCGTTGATGGTCATAAAAAGATAAACTTGAATTAGCGATGAGTGATATGATGTAATTTCCTTTATATCGTGTGATTGCTGATATGTTTTAAATGTAAAACCCACATTAGTGATACGTGATGGACCCTATAAATGTTGTAAACTATCTCATCACTAATTGCTTGCAAAATATATGAGGAGGATTAGTGATGAACGAAGACCTTATGTTATATTGTTCATCGCGAATTCATTTTAGAACTTGAGTTCTAAATTAGCGATAAGTGATGGGTGTCCTCTAAAAGGATTTTCTTTCACTAATTTGATATGATCCTATGAGCGATGTCTTTTGTGCTATTTATTTTATGTAGGTGTATGTGTCTAAAATTTGGTTCCTCCACAACATCTCTTGTCGTTGATAGGATCCTAGGCGCAAAGTTTGAATTAGCGATATGCGATGGAAGGGTGAATGTGACCAAAGGTCAGGCTACAGAACCAAGGGCTAAAGATCATTGCAGGGATGTTTACATTGTTGATGGAGCCAGACCTAAGGATGAAATAAATTAGTGACATGCGATGACTACTACATAGAATGGGCAATGTGGAAAGATCTTGAGGATTTAGTGTAAAGTGAAAGGGAAAGTAGCAAAAGAATTAAGGGGCTATTGATATGGTTTTAAAGTAGGATGATCCAATGGACTAAAGATCATAGCATGAATAATTTCATTGCTAATTACACCCCAAAATTTGGAGAAGATCAACGATGAAGGGATGAAGCATATAAAGAAAGTCTCCCTCTAAGAAAAATTGGTCTTGTGTACTTCGCCGATATTAATGAAAGCACATATTAGGTTGGCGATACATACTGATTGAAAAATCACAATAATTGAATTGGTATCACTATTATCTATGAGCAAGTTGCTAAGGACATAAAAAAGAGGCTCATATCACCATCAATGAAGTTTTAAATGCTTTAAAATCAATGAATTAGATTCAATACTGAGCTATTAAGTTATCAAATCACTTGTGTGAGGAGTATTCAAATCATTAATTCTACATGCTTCAAATTTCCTATTTAATACAGATTTCTTGTTGATCTTCTTTGTGATAATTCATTTTTCAATGAATGAGGGTCAAGGGCTAATAAAGAAATGTGCAGGGATTGAATTCTCTAGAGGAATGTGTAGACATTCTTGTCTGAAGCACGTAGGTCTTCCATGATGATTCGAGAGTCTAAGGAGCTGAGTTTATCCAAGTTTGAGGAAGATGCTTTTGAGGATGAAAGTGGTACGCAAGGAGCTCCTAATACACCAAAAGAAAGAATAGGACTTGAGAAATTCAACGAGTATAGTGACAAGGAAAATTACTATCCATAGGAGTAGACAATTTCAAAAGAATTATTCAAACATAGAGAGAAGAGGATGGTGAAATATGAGGAGGCAAGGAGAGATAGTGAGCACTATAAAGTTTATTTGAAAGGATGTATTTCTCCATGTGAAGTTTCTAATAACCTTCCAGACACTAAGGGTGACACTGATCCATAGGGTGATTATTATCCCCTCTCCTTGGTACTATCAAGGAATTCTAACAAGGAGGTGGTGACAATTTCTTCAGTCCCACCACAAGAAAAATGTGGGCGAGTATCCTCTGAGGTTGATGACTCAAAGTGGTAACTTCTCCCAATTTTTTTTTTTGATGAAACCATGCCTTTTCACTTAGGATTTTCCTATTCAACAGTCATGTGATTTATTGTTTCTAGTGTTGAGGTGGAATGTTTTTCGGCTAGTATGTAGGAGAAGTTCTAGACTAGTTAGCCTTGGCCACATGTATAATGTTTCCAGACAATATACAAGTTTTTGTTGGAGCTGCTATTGGAGAATCTTCTTTGGTCAACAAAGTTGCAACAAACTCTGCCTTTAAGGAGCTGGCATGTCTTCATTCAAGGAATATGGCATGTGGTCTTTTACTCTTCCATTTTCCTTAGATGATTGCATGTAACAAACTAAGAATATCTCAAATTTTGGTGCAAATGAAATGAAATGTAAGTGCAATTAAGCCTAACGCTTGTTGCTCCCTTATTCTATAAAAGGGATTTTAGGGCTTATTACATAGGTCTGATTCTGAAGTCTTAATGGGGTTCTAGGTGAAAGCTAAGTTCAGGAAAGGCACTTAGAATAGAATACTAGAAATAGACCAATAGTTTGTCTTGGATGCAAGATCCTGTATGTAGTGATCTTAAATAAGTTTTATATAAATTACTTATATTGAAAAAAATATTAGTATGGAAGCAAATACTCTCCTATGTATATTCCTTATAAGTTATGAATGAGAAATACTAATGGTGTTATCATTTGTCTTCAAATATTTCATTTGAATGTATTACTATGTTTTCAGCTTTAATTCAAGGAATTAATTAAAGCACTTGAATAGGGTTATAAAATTTGTAAGGAATGGCCTAGGATTTCTAAGAAGTAAATGTTTCTTGTATAGTGAGTTTTCATAAATACAAAGCCATATGAAGATAGTCTGCTTCTTTCTTAAATGAGTAATTTGTAAATTACTGATCCTTATATACTTGACTTCATTGCTCCAATTGATGAAACACTGGTCATTTTGTCAAAAAATCTTACATAGAATGAATAGATAGTGTTCCTAGCCCTAGGCTTAAGATAAGACAATACTCAGTTAAAAATCCTTCAAAGGATAGTATTATCCCCAATTCCTAGCAAATAGCTAATCATTCACCTGAAAATCCACCAAGTCTTTAGTGTAATGGATTTTAATTTCCATAAATAGGAATCAATCTATGTATAAATGTGTTACTAATTGATTATATTGCATGAAAACAAAATTGAGATCACCCTCCTAGGTTTCACATAGCCTGAAGTGAAGGATACAGACCATAAAATCCTATGCTCATTGTGTTGGCCACTAACTTAGTAGTTCTTCATCATAGGAGTTAGCTATTTCTTAGAGAAGTGTTCGATTTTACTGATGGGGGAGAAAGAAGGCATATGGACCTAGACACAATTCAAATTTTTAATTGGATTCCTTTAGGGACCATATGGAAAAGGCATCAAAACTTTCAAGAAAATGGGATCAATAGATGTAGAGCCAAATTTTGCAACATTCTCTAGTTGTCACTCTACCTATGCAAAATGGGAGCTTTAGAACCATGTATAAATATTCATCAAAGTGTAAAGGATGTGTTTTTTTTTTGTTTTGATGTTACAATAGCAACTACCCTAGTAAATATTTATGCAAAGTGGACGTGTAGACAAGGCACTTGAACTATTTGACATAATTCTTGCAAGAAATGCATAGTTCACCTAATAGCTTTATGAAATAGACAATTCTCAAGTTGGTTTTAGATATTTACTTGAGACTACACTGTGTACTATTTTAAACAAATTAAATGTTAGTCTCAAATTCATGTTAACCGTATTTCACCAACTGCAATAGATGAAAACACACTAAACATGTAAAGAAAAACTACATTAGATATAAATAGGCATCCTTCTAATACAAGAATAAAGCAATAAGTATCAAGATACATTTTCTAAATGAAGAATGTAATGCAATGGTTAGTGTAAAGCCCACCTTGACACTAAATGTTAACACTCTAGTAATCCACTCCTAATTCGGCAACCTAATTTATTTTGCACTTTTTATAACCTTTCAGAATATTTAATAAAAAAAGAATCATGTTCACTGATGTTTAGTGCACCCCATAAGAATTTTCCAAAAGAAACATAATTCGCTCCAATAGCATGATCAATATAAACCAACAAAGTTACGATGTAGAGAACCGAGTAAATAGAAAGATATTGATCTCAACAAGACAAAGAGAGTTCATGCTAATGTAAACCAACTTGCAGAGAGCAATAAACCTTATATAAACCTTTTGTTAGCAATTAAAATAGACTTGACAATACAATCAACCAAGAAATTCAAGACCCTCCTTCTAGCGCCAAATGTAAGCACAAATTTGCAAAATGCTTAAAACTCAACAAACATGAACATGGTGTTAGTTTAAACCAAACAAATAAAATGCTCCAATGAGATGTCTAATCACGCTAATTTGCACATCTACACTACTAAGACATGTGCAATAGTAGCCTTGCCTCCTAGTGTTTAGGTATCCATTTTAAAAATCACCATAAAAGAGGGACAATAGAAGAAGCTTTAATTTTTGCTCTCACCTGATTTATGATTGGAAAGGATTGACTATTCATTTCTAAGATAGTATGTATTGTTTCTTGTAGAATTTTCATACTTTAAAAACAAAACAAAATACTTTTTTATTTCATAAGATATTATGTATTATTTTGTACAAAATATTTATAATTTAAAAACAAAACAAAATACAAAATGAAAACAAAGAAATTGTTGAAATTTAAAAAAAACTTCTAATCCATAAAAAAAATTAAAGAAATTATTAATAAGTTTCATTATTACGTAGACAATGGCATCCACCAAAAAGAAAAATTCAATGTAAGGAAAAAATCTTTAGCTTGAATTTGACGTTCAAATGACATGCAACTAGCATAACTACATTCATTGTATGTAGACGCTTTTTCAAGGAGATTTAAAATAGGTTTAAAAAATATTTAAAAATGGTTTTATATTTTAAATTAGAGAAAAATGGATGCTATATATTTTTTAAAAATTTATATGGAAGATATTATTTTCTTGCTTTTCAAAATATTCTCTTGATTTCATTCAAACTTAAAGGTCAATAAAATTCAATTGAACTAAAAAATTTAGAAGTAGAGGTTTATTTATCCTAACAACCTATTTAAAGATATAAACCAAAAGCTTTTTTACTTAAAATATTTTATGAATTTTTTGAAATTAGAATTTAGTTTATTTTAGAATGTGGAATGATTTGCATGCAAAAAGAGGAAAAAATAAAATAGAAAGGTTGTTTTTATATCTAAGTTTTCAAAATATTGTGATACACGCCTCAATAATGATAACTCTCGTCCTATTTAATATATATTTATATTTAATATATGTATGCTAGTTTATATAATTGAAAATAATTAAAGTATATATTTTTAATATTTAATTGAAAAGAATTAAAATATGTATATATATTATTTAATTAAAAATTAAAGTTGGTAGAAAATATTTTTATTAAAAGTTGTTACAACTCATTAATAATTATCCAATTACTTTCGAGTCTATGGATTAAATATTTTTATTTATTTTTAGTTTACGACTTTTAATATCAATTATCTATATAACTCAAACTACAATAAATTAATCTAAATTAGTTGAACCTATGTGTATGGACCTTATCCAAGTAGTCTAAATTAACATTAGAAACAGTCACATTTCTTTATGATTGCTTTTTGAATTCCAATTTTCTATGCATTAAAAAATATCAATAGCTACTTCTTATTTTAAACTTTCTATGTATAAAAAATACTTCATTAAATGTCTTGATTATTTTCTTTCCATTATTTAATTACTAAATTGAGTACACTTATTTTATTAATTTTATATTTAGTTGTTTATGTAATTCAAACTAGGAATCAATCAATGTACATTAATTGTGTACGTGTATGAAACTTATTAGACTAACCTAAATTAATTTTAAAAAAAGATTAATTTAATTTGTATGTTTGTCTTCCAAAATTTAATCCATATAGAAAACAGAGCGAAAAAAAGCTACAGTTTTTATTAAATCATCGATCACAAAACTGCTTACAGCTGCTAACAACAAGACAGACTGAAAATAACTCAAGCTAACAAGAAATAAGACTCGGAAAACTACCGGAAAAACCTGATTAACTTCTACTTTATTTTGAGTTACAACCCCAACTCTCATGCAAATATACAAACTGCTGTTTTTCTTCTCATGCGTGCATGGAGGTTTTTTTTGGTGCAGCTGTCTATATAAGGGCGTAGATCTCAGTTCTTGAGAATAGGTGAAAATATAGCCGATTCTTAGAAGTTTCCCCGTGCAGTTCATTGCTTTGGAAGCCATAGAGAGTGGGGTCAAAATCTACAGAATGGAAGACATAATTCCAGGCCTTCCAAATGATATAGGTAGACAGTGCTTGTTAAGGGTTCCATTTATATATCATGGCATGCTTACCAAAGTTTGTCAAAGTTGGAAGGCTATGGTTAGCAGTCCTCTCTTCTATCAAGATAGAAAACGGTTGAAATTAAATGAGCAGGTGATATTTGTAGTTAGACAAGCGTACTCAAAACGTGGGGATGATTATAGTTATGAAATGTCTGCTTATGATCCTGAGCAAGATGCATGGAGGATATTGTGTGGCATTCCTCCAGATGAAGGATTTCCAACTGTGCTTGCTGTCAACCAGAAATTGATTTCTATACACAAAAGGAAAATTGTGACTTATGATTTTTGTTCTAACAACTGGTCCCAGGTATTCTACTTACAAGTTTTTGGCTGTTTTGAAATTGTTGGAAAAAGGGTTCTTAAGTTAGAATAGTGTTTATCTTTTCTTCTGAATTTTAACTGATTTATATATTCTTTGGTTTAGGTATCCGATGTGCCTGACTCTAGATGTGATAGTGTCTTTTCAGCATCTCCAGAAGGATATATATACTTTGCTGGAGGGGAGGATTTCAACAAGAGAACAACACTATATAATGTAGAGGAAAAAAAGTGGGAATCTCTTCCCAATATGGACAGATCATGGATATATTACCTTAAGAGTACTTTCCTTGATGGACAGTTTTATGTGATAGGTCAACCAAAAAAGGTTGAAGTCTTTAATACAAAGACTCAAGTATGGAGGAGTTTGAAGTTTAAGCAAACATGGCGTGACGGTTGCTTGATAGTTGCTTTTGAGAATCTATATTCATTTAAATTTGACGGAGTGATGAAATACGATTCAAACAAAAATGCGTGGAGGATAGTGGAACCTTTGCCCAAGTTTCTTATTTGTGTTTATTGGGCTACTGTTTGGAATGACCAGATTTTTTTGAGTGGTTTTATGTGGAGTAGGCACAAGTCTGAAATTGTATACTATATGTATCGACCTCCTAAACAAGGAGAAGAGATTTCAAAAAGGTGGATTTCTATGAAAGGTCCACCAAACAATGTATTTTCTACACATTCAGCAACTACTCTATTAATCTAGAGGTAAACTTATTTTCATGTAAATATAAAAAAATTGATGAATAATTTTACCATTTATATAGGGTCCTATTTGAAAAAAAATAGATGTTTTTTTTTTGTTTTTTTTTTATAGAATTGCTTTGTCATTAGTTTTAACTATTTTTTAAATATTAAAATATTTTTTTAAAATTTCAATAATATTATTGTAATATTTTAATTCACTAAATTTAATATTATTTTTTAATCTTAAATATTAATTAATTTATACTTTTATGTTTTTAAACTAAAAATGAAATAATCTTTATTTATTTAAAAGGAATCGAATCTTATAACAAAATTATTTTGATTCAAAATTTTCTATCAATGATTTAAGAAATTCATTGTACATTTTGTAATAATGATATACTAAATATCAATTTATTTTAAATTATGTTAAATATTATGAAGCACATCTTATGAAAAAATCCATACTTTTTTTTTATTAAAATAACAAAATGTTTTACTATAATTGCAAATCACTCATTATAATGTGGATAATGTGCTCTAAGTTTAACATTTAACATTTAGTTATTAGTTTTATCATAGAATTATAGGGGAGGGGCATATTTTAACTATTGATTAAATGCTTTACTTTCCATCAATCAAAATTTATTATTTGTTTTTTTGATACATTATATTTTAATTTTCTTAAAGTTAAATGAAAGATTTTGAGCTTTTCAAATGTTAAAAATTAGTTTTATTAATGTAATAATCTCTATAATCTATCTAAACGAATTTTTTTCTTCTCATTTGATTTTAATTGTCTTTTGAATCTATTGATTGGACAATAAGAATGTATGTACAGTCTTATAATCTCATACATGAAATTTTATGTTTTATTAATCAATATTTGTTGATCTACTTGAAATAACTTTGTTGATCAATTTTGCTTCTGGTTTTGATTGTGTTTGAGTTTTTTGTCATCGACGTTTCGGATCACACTCCATGATCCATCATCAGGATGAGAGAGAGCATAAGGAAGAGAAATGAATTGTTGCAGACCCAAGCCACCTAAAAAGGAGAGGAGTTACACACAAATCGAGGAGAAGACATAATAAAGCAAAATGAAAATGATAATAAGAAAACATGATAAATACAATAGAGTTCAAAACACAAAGATGAAGCTCATGAAAAACTAAAAGAGTTCAAAGAGGCGAAACAATAAATTAAGCAAAAATACATTAAGAAGGAGGGGGGGAAAACAAAAAAGAGGAACAACAAGCAAAAGAGAATAAACTAAAACAAACATAATTCTAAGAGTGAAAAGGACAAAGAATAAAGTAACAACAAGGTAAATGAAAGTACCCAATCAAAAGCATTAAACCAGAACGAAAAAGTTCAAAGACAAAGGACACAAACCACAAATAAATTAAATAAATAAAACGGAATAAAGCCCCAAGCCAATAGACTATATCTAAAAATATATATGAAAAACTAAATATTAATATATATAAGAAAAATTAAATAAAAATAAATAAAGAACAATCAAAATCACATAAGCAAAAGAGAGACCAAAATGAAAATAAAAATAAAAGTAAAAATAAATCAGATAAATATAAAGGAAAAAGGCCCCAAGAAAATAAATTATATAAATATATATATGAGAAACTATATATCTATATATGAGAAACTAAATAGAAATATATATAAGACAAATATATAAAAGAAAAATTATATTAGAAAAATAAAATAAAATAAATCCAACTATCTAATAAAAGTAATAATATAAATCCAACTATCTAATAAAATAAAATAAATGAAAAATATAAAAGTAAAAATATAAATCCAACTATCTAATAAAATTATAAATGAAAAATAAAAGTAAAAATTATATTAGAAAAAGAAATAATATAAATATATGAAAAACTAAAAAGTAAAAATTATATGAATATATGTAAATATATATGCAAGAAAAATTATAAAGTAAATGTAATTCTTAAATATATGAATATAAAAGTAATAATATAAAATCCATTTATCTAATAAAATTATAAAATGAAAAATAAAGTAAAAAATGTTGAAAGTATGTAAGTATGTGAAAAACTAAAAATGCAATAAAATGTGTAGTATGTAAGCAAGAAAGGTGTAAAGTATGAAAGGTTTATAAAAAATGTAGAAGAAGATTATATAAATATATGTAAAATTATATATATATATATATATATGTATATATATATATATATATATATGAAAACTAAATATTAATATATATGGAGAAAATAAATAAATAAAATGGAATAAAGAATAAATCTAACAATGGGGAGCAATCAAGTCTGAAGAAGCAGCGAGGAGAGACCAAGAGAGCAATCAAAATCTAACAAGAGCACAAGAGACCAGGTTATGAAGTGAAAATAAAGTATAAATAAAGAAGAGAGTCGGGACTGTATGTGTGATTTAAGAAAAATAAAAATAACACTAAATTAAATGCAGAGTATATAAGAGAATCCAGAAATAGCCGGTCGAGGGCCACTTACAGAGACAATAGCTGATAAACAACCAAAATAAAAATAAAAAAGCCAACCTACACGAAGACCATGCAGAGACCCACCACGAGGACCCGAAGAGAAAGGAGAGAAGAAGGACAAGGTGAAAAGCGAAGAAAATTCAAGGGAGGGGGTGATGCCTGTTTCTGAGATTGGATAACAAAGGATTCCAGGAATGACTGAGGCTCCAGCCCTCGTCTCGATTGAGGTTAGTGGGATGATTACTAATCTCAATAGCTTCTTTGATTTTTCTTTTGAAAAAGTTGTCTTCTTTGCACAAAACTTTAAAGTTTTCTAAGCATATATGGTGCTTGGTCGAACATGAGTGTTCGGCAAGGGCTGATTTGAGGATCCGCTCGTGTTTTATATCAGCACCATGCTTTTTGATTCTTGTACAAAAAGCTCGCCTTGTTTCACCTATATAAGGTGTGCCACAGGAGCAAACCACCTTATAGACACCTGAATCAAGAAGGATGTCCTTAGAGTCCTTGATAGAGGGGAGACGACTTTGCACAATTGAGAAGGGCTTGAAGGCACATTTGAGACCTTTCTTGACCAAGATCTTGGAAATTTTGTGCGAGATGCCTTCAATGAAGGGAAGGGCAGCACTCGGAGAGACCTCAAGCTTGGGGTCCCTCCGAGTGCTGCCCTTCCCTTCATTGAAGGCATCTCGCACAAAATTTCCAAGATCTTGGTCAAGAAAGGTCTCAAATGTGCCTTCAAGCCCTTCTCAACTGTGCAAAGTCGTCTCCCCTCTATCAAGGACTCTAAGGACATCCTTCTTGATTCAGGTGTCTATAAGGTGGTTTGCTCCTGTGGCACACCTTATATAGGTGAAACAGGGTGAGCTTTTTGTACAAGAATCAAAGAGCATGGTGCTGATATAAAACACGAGCGGATCCTCAAATCAGCCCTTGCCGAACACTCGTGTTCGACCAAGCACCATATATGCTTAGAAAACTTTAAAGAGTTTTGTGCAAGAAGACAAATTTTTCAAAAGAAAAATCAAAGAAGCTATTGAGATTAGTAATCATCCCACTAACCTCAATCGAGATGAGGGCTGGAGCCTCAGTCGTTCCTGGAATCCTTTGTTATCCAATCTCAGAAACAGGCATCACCCCCTCCCTTGAATTTTCTTCGCTTTTCACCTTGTCCTTCTTCTCTCCTTTCTCTTCGGGTCCTCGTGGTGGGTCTCTGCATGGTCTTCATGTAGGTTGGCTTTTGTTTTTTGGTTGAGTTATTTTCTGCTTGGTTGTCTTTTGGGTGGCCTGATCCGGGTTATTTCTTGGATTTTCTTATATATTTGCATTAATTCTAGTGTTATTTTTATTTTTCTTAACTACATATATAGTCCTGGACTTTCTTTTATTTATACTTTTATTTTTCATTTATAATTTGGTCTCTCTTTTGCTTGTTAGATTTTTGATTGTTCTCTTCTTGGTCTCTCTGTTGCTTTTCAGATTTTGATTGTTCTCTATTGTTAGATTTATTTTATTTTATTTTTTATTTATTTATTTTCTTATATATATTACTATTTAGTTTTTCATATATATATATATATATATATATATATAATTTTTACATATATTTATATAATTTTTCTTTCATATTTTTTTTATAAAACTTTTCATATACTTTATAATTTTTCTTGCTTATATATATTTACATATTTATTGTATTTTTTAGTTTTTCATATATTTATATTATTTCTTTTTCTAATATATTTTTTACTTTTATTTTTCATTTATAATTTTATTAGATAGCCGGATTTATATTATTACTTTTATATTCATATATTTAAGAATTACATTTACTTTATAATTTTTCTTGCATATATATTTACATATATTCATATAATTTTTACTTTTTAGTTTTTCATTTCTTTATATTATTTATTTTTCTAATATAATTTTTACTTTTATTTTTCATTTATAATTTTATTAGATAGTTGGATTTATATTTTTACTTTTATATTTTTCATTTATTTTATTTTATTAGATAGTTGGATTTATATTATTACTTTTATTAGATAGTTGGATTTATTTTATTTTATTTTATTTTATTTTATTTTATTTCTAATATAATTTTTCTTTTATATATTTGTCTTATATATATTTATATTTAGTTTCTCATATATCTATATAGTTTCTCATATATATATTTATATAATTTATTTTCTTGGGGCCTTTTTCCTTTATATTTATCTGATTTATTTTTACTTTTATTTTTATTTTCAATTTGGTCTCTCTTTTGCTTATGTGATTTTGATTGTTCTTTATTAATTGGATTTATTTTATTTATTTTTATTTAATTTTTCGTATATATATTAATATTTAGTTTTTCATATATATTTTTAGATATATAGTCTATTGGCTTGGGGCTTTATTCCGTTTTATTTATTTAATTTATTTGTGGTTTGTGTCCTTTGTCTTTGAACTTTTTCATTCTGGTTTAATGCTTTTGATTGGGTACTTTCATTTACCTTGTTGTTACTTTATTCTTTGTCCTTTTCACTCTTAGAGTTATGTTTGTTTTAGTTTATTCTCTTTTGCTTGTTGTTCCTCTTTTTTGTTTCCCCCCCTCCTTCTTAATGTATTTTTGCTTAATTTATTGTTTCGCCTCTTTGAACTCTTTTAGTTTTTCATGAGCTTCATCTTTGTGTTTTGAACTCTATTGTATTTATCATGTTTTCTTATTATCATTTTCATTTTTCTTTATTATGTCTTCTCCTCGATTTGTGTGTAACTCCTCTCCTTACAGAGTAACTAGTCTCTATAGTCATTCTCTTCCTTATCTTTCTCTCTCATCTGATATGATGAATCATGGAAATAATGTTAACGTCGATGTGTTTTTCAAATACAATCAAACTTGAAGTCAATCATAATCTTTAGTTATTGAAACTTGATATCTCTTATAACTTTATTTTCTCTCATTTAATTTTAACCAAATTTTAAGAGTCATTGAATAGACAATAAAAATATATATATACAATCAAATTATACTTTCATATCTAATATGAACTTATTTATTTATTCGTAATAATCTTTATAATATATTTGATAAAAAAATTTATATGATTTAAGTTGACCTTTAAAATCATTGAATGAGAAATCAAATTTTATGTAATCTTAAACTCCTAATTAGAATTTATGAAAATCTATGTACTCTAAAATTGGAAAGGGATATAGATATAAGGGAATTTAAGGGTAAAGCTTTCTCACAATACATCTATTACAAAAATTAGGCTATTTTCCATATTAATTATGGAAGGAGTATTTTCACCATATTTCATTAAAAGGTGAGGTTTTATATGATTTCTTTTTTTAATTTTTTAATATTTAAAATAATAAAATTAAATGTTAAATAATTATAAATTGGTATTATAAAGATTTTAGTATTATCTAAATAATTATATTTGTATATGTTTTGTATTTTTTAATTTAGAATTATATTTTTTCTAAGGTCATTATTATTTTGATTAATAAATGTTAATTAAAATATTTAATTTAATTTTATCATAGTCTTATAATTCATTCATTTCTTAAAAAAAATCAAGAGGAATAAATATCTTCATCATCTATCTTATCAATTGTATCACCTAGTGCCCCTCCACTTTTGTGCTACTTGTAATGTGAATGTAACCTTTAAACAAGCTAATCTAGGCTAATTAAATAAATATACACAATTACACATAAATCTTGAACTTAGATTAACTCACAAATAGTCAGGATTAATAAAATCTTGAAATAATGTTATTTAAGAAAATTAAGTGTGAGGGAATCAGGGCTACAAAATTGTCCTGCCAACATTTGACAAGAACTTCACAACAAGGCAGCCTTATTTATGTTAATTTTAAACTCATCTTTAAGAAATCCATTTTAAAAATTTCCTATTATTGAGTAAAAACACATTTTAAGAATTATTATATCGAAAAGGTAGATTTACTCTTTATTATGTCAAATATGTGCTCCATAATACTTTTGAGAATTTATTTTGAAGTTCACATCCATATTTTTCATATGCATTTTTATTCCATAATTTTGAAGAAATATATATGTAGTATAATTTAGAATATATTTTGATTTTGATATTTTAATTAATTTAAAAAATATGTTTAGTATAATTTATGATTTATGACAAGGAAAATGAAATGATACTCATATTTATTTTATTATCTTCTTACTTATTTGTAAAGAAAAATAATATGTTTTAAAACTAATTAGAATTTGAGGTTTTACAATCTTATATATACACACATTATTAATTTTTGTAATAACTTAGCTCTAGAGTGACCATTTCTTCTTTGACCAATGTATTATGATAAATCATTTGACACTCAATCCTAAATATAAGTTGTAATAACTTATTTCTAGAGTGACCATTTCCTCTATAACCAATTTATTATGATAAATCATTTGACACTAGATCCTAAATATAAGCAAAAAATACTTATAAATTTTAATTTGTCTTTATAAATTAATAATGCATGAAAATAAACATCAAGATTATAATTAAACACTTTTACCCATGATAATGAGTTGTGCAATTCATTCATATGATTTTAATTTTCTTCCATTTGAATGTGGTAAATAGAATGAAGAGTTGAAGGTTGAATAATTATATTATGTACAATGAGTTATGTGGGATTGTTATTAGGTTGACACATGAATGGTTAATTTTCTCTATAACATGAAAATATTATAAGATTAATAGAATTTTAGTTAAAATTAATGATTGTCTCAACACTACAAAATTTTATAAAAATGAGTTTTAGGTCAACATATATATCCTCTTTAATTTTAATAAAAAAATTATTATTTGAAAGAAATATATTACTCCATTAATATAGGACAATAAATTCCCATATTTAATCTAGGATAAATAAATCAAACACTTATATGATTAGTGAAAAATTAATTTAGATACATAAATGACATATAGAAAATATTTTTTAGGAAAGAAAATGCAATGGATACTTATATTTAATAATAATTGTCAATAATGAATATGATTCAATCAATAAGTTCACTTACTTTAAAATTGAAAATATATTCTCTTTATTTGGAAGATGCCTTGTAACTATCAAAGCCTTTGATGTAGATTAAACATGCAACTTTAGAAAATTGCTATAAAATGGATCTATTTTATACCTTCTAGATCTTATTTGGTGAAATGAGAACTAATAGTATTCAATTTGCTAAATTATCTACTTCTTTTAAACTAATTATATTGAATAGCTTTAAAAATACCTTGACAAGAATATTGAATTGCAAACAATGCTATTTGACATTGAACCCCTTGTTTAAACTAGTTAAATAAGGTCATATAAATTAAGAATTATCATATAATAAAAATGATCTATATATGTTTGTTGTAGATTGGGTTCCTTTTTT